>CAKNWW010170990.1:0-12455 GCA_932074435.1 Andricus kollari
TCATGGACTGGAATCCCGAGAGAAACGGTCTTTATAATTTACTCAGGAGAGTCTCTTTGACAAGTTATCTGACAAATTTATTGCTTTACTACCTCTTTCTCCAACTTAGTCTCTGATTTAATGTGTCTCTGAAATTCTCTAAAATAAAACACTTTTATTTTCTCACTGCACTTTGAAATTTTCAGGTTCCAACTTTACGCTAAACACGTGCGCTTTTATGGCAGGGTGAATGTGGCACAGTCGCCACAGTACCCCCCTCCCAGTGATGAAGTCACGATGAAAAACCTGCTTGAAATCGGTCGACGAATTTCACCGGCCGTTGAGACCAACGAAGTTGTTGAGGTTGAGGTGGGGGTGTTTCTGCTCGTTGCACCGCTGGCTGCGGTGGTATCACTTGATCGGGTGGTTGCTCAAGGATAATGCTTTTTCCTCCCTGCGGCTAGTGTTCGTTAATAACAAATGCCGGCTTCAAACGGTCAATTGATACAGCTTTCTGGAGGTCGCCCATGTTTATAACGAAAAACTTTTCCTTACGGCTTACGATGAGATATGGACCATCATATGGCATTTCGAGTGCCTTTTTTACAACATCGTGTCGAACAAAAACGTGCTGTGTCGCTGCCAAATCTTTAAAGATGAAAGTTTTGTCTGTGCCGTGTCGTTTGGGCTCGGATGGACTTAATCGTTGCATGTGACCACGCAAATCTTGTAGAAAAGCTGCACTGTCTCTTGCGTTCGTTGCAGTAGGTGTAAGGAACTGACCAGGGAGTCGGAGGGGCTCGCCGTATACGAGCTCTGCAGCAGTAGCCTTCAATTCTGCTTTCCACAATGAGCGAATACCAAGTAATACCGTAGGTAAAACACGTGTCCAGTGAGCATTTTCGTGGCACCGAATTGCAGCTTTTAGTTGTCTGTGAAGGAGAGTAGTATACGAGGATGTCGCGTGAGGACTTATTATGGAATCCCGCACTTGTTTGGCGTAACGAGGAAATAACGCGGCTGAAACGCGACCGAACATTGTCAATTCATCTGTAATTTTCGCTTTCATAAAGCTTCTTTCGATAAGATTAAACCATAGTTCCGGATCGTCGGCGATGAACTCCGGCAGTTTAATTTCAAGGCGCACCTGAGTTGCCGCTGTTTGTCCTTTGCTGGTCATTTTCAACAAATCACGTTTTTTTACACGGTTCACTATCCCTTGCTCACACTATCGACACTGAATATCGACTAAAACGAGCACTATGTCACTGTTCACGTTAGCGAAACACTGCAGGTCACGTCGGGGTCACCACTGTGGGAATGTTGGACCAAGGGAAATTTGTTCTTATATGAAGTGAAAAGAAATGGTTTCTAAAGTTCAACAAATAAAACTCCGTATTAAAAGAACTCTACTCCTACGTCTCAGAGCAGGGCTCAATGAGAGTGTTACAAGATTGCACTCGGAGCGTTGCTCGAACGAGGCTGCGAAGCTGTAAAAGTCGCGACGTACACCCGATGAGGGCTCGAGTTGTTCTGACGTGTCATTTTCTGGCTGTCGATGCATTTCCAAAAGGGTCGGCCGTGAAGCGACTGTTTCTTCTCGAATTTTCTAAACTAAAACTGATGAGCGCAGTTTGCGCGGTCACTAGAGTTTTCTTCGAGTAGCTGTGTGGGTACTCGAAGAATAAAGAGTAAAGGCTCCAAAATCTTGACGAAGGTCAAAACTGTAGAAGGGAGGGAATGCATGGGCTAGAAATTTAGAGACAATCGGTCTTTACAATTTACTTAGGTATTAGTTGTATTTACTTGTCTAACTAAAATATCTAAATTGCTGGAGTTCTAAAGTAAAAAATTGCAATTTCAGGACCGCCGGCCCACTGCAGGGACCCTCTAGGGGACCCTGCCCTGGATATTTTTTTGGAGCTACCAATCACCATTTGAAATTATGTTCTCGCGTCTGTCCGGAACCGTTGGCTGGTCCTCCCCTCGGTTCGGTCTTATTGCAACTCCCAACTGAACCATGGTCTCCATCTGAAGCCTATTATGGGTGGCACTGCACGATACTGGTGCCGTAACCGCATAATTCGTAGCATTCGTTAGCCCAGTGCAACGTGGCTGACTACAAGAGCCAGAGCTCTCGGGCGATGGGGTTGCCATATCATATTATTATTCTTTTTTTAAAACTTGTTTTCGGGTGAACCTGCCCAATGAGCGGGTGTGCCTAATGAGATGAGGATATTATAAATTAATTAACCAAGATGTTTAAAACCTTTTACGATGATATTGTAGCTTCAAAATTAGAAGCATTGTGTAGTTTGGTGTACAACTTTTACCGCTGTTATCCTTACACAGCGGCCGCGAGTATTGGAGGTAACAGCAGTCGCCTCTGGATGCTTCCTTAGAGCTACCATCTGCCTAATGAGATTTGTATTATGAATTGAAATGTATTGAATACATGTTTAAAAAATACATATTTCAATATTATTTTTTTTTTCATCAACTTATTCTCGGGTAAACCCGGCTTTTCATCATAGACACGGAACAATTCAAGTGACTGATGAGATGAGGCTGTTATAAGTTAAGTTAATACGATGTCTAACATCTTTTGCGATGATGCTATAGGTACAAAAGTAGGAGCATGGTGTAGTTTGGAGTTCGTATTTTGCCGCTGCTATCCTTACAGAGCGGTTGCAAGCGTTGGAGGTGACAACAGTCGCCTCTGGATGCTTCTTTAGAGATACCATCATATCATTATATATTAGAGAAGTTGTAGGCTCCAGAAGCTACGATCATGGTTCCTTATAACAACCAATCCCGACGCAACTGGAACGTTTACGTCATCTACTTCTGCTCCTTTTGTCCTAGAAGGTAAACAAGAGCGGGAAATTTATGCGAGAGAACATCGTTCAACACTGTCCCTTGGAGTCAGGTCTCTAGCCGCGGATGACCTGACGCGGCAGACATGACAGTTGGAGATGAAGGTTTCACCTCTGGATACTTTTTTAGAGTAACCAATCTTTGTAGAATGTTATGAGAAACAGTGTTGACGGACTAGATGAAGTGATCCCAGGAGAATAGCCTTTTGCATCCGGTTCGTGATGGAATGAGCCTGACGCTGGCAAACCGGAATCTTGTTAAATGGGCTTAGAAATGAAGCTTTCATACCTCCAAGACAGCCGATTATGACAACTACAAGATGAACTTTGTAGCGTCGTCACAGCCTGCTCAGCTCGAAAAGAGGTGTTTGATATTTCGCACGTTTTTCTTCCTCCTTTACCGTGATATTACCATCGGCTAGTGCCGAGAATTCAATCACGTATATGATCTTCGTCTTCAGATCTTGCAGGACAATATCAGGCTTCGTAGCACTGATAAGTTGGGTGGTGGAGAATGAGAAATTCCAGTAGATCTTACACTGATCATTCTCCACAACGGACTCGAGTTTCCCCTGGGCGTATGACAAGACGGGCAATAGATCAACACCATAAAACTGCCTAAGATGGTAATATAACACTTTTAGACCCTCATTGTGTCCGTCGATGTACCCGTAACGTGCATACCTTGAGCATCCACTAAGAACATGTTCAAGTGTTTGTGGCTCTTGCTTGCACGCTCGGCAGTTGGTATCGCCTACACGTACATTCATGATACGCTCGCGATAAACTAAGGTGTCTATAACGCCGTCTTGACCGGCAAAAAAATCCCTTAGTCTCCGACATCAAGCCAGCAGACTTGAGAAACATGTTGGACAGACTTATCGTTAGCTTCTGTACACGACTTTTGATCACCAAAGGTGTTAGTGATGCTGGAATCAAATCGAAGATAAGCTCCTCTGCGGCGCTACCTGTGGCACGGTATAGAAACGCCACAGCATTGACGATTTCATGTTGGTGTACAAGTCGCAATAAGAGAAACTGTGGTATTCAGAACTGAGCAGGCTGTAGTCAGAACCGTTCGTCGATGAAGACACTCCAAGCTTAGCAAAAGCCTCTACCTTCTTTATCTCTAGTGAGGTATATTGGAGGTACGAAAAATCCAGGATGATGATTTCGATGGATTGTCATGATCTGGCGTGTGCCAGATGTCATCGACGTTCCATTTCACTGCAACAAACGTGTAGAGCAGTATACAAACGGCCAGCATTTTGGTCGCCTAGAAATTAATCTTCCTAGATAATTCGGAGGCCCACATTTTTCTAGGAATTTAGCGATACCTTTTCTTAAGAGCCGTTGTTAACACACGATCATATTGGATTTCCATTTGCGGTATTCCGAGATATGCATATGTTTCTCCGCTACCAAGATGTTGAATGGTATTTCCACCTATGAGCTGAACATCCTGATCGTCACGCGATGATATAGTTTATAGTCTTTCTTTGCGTATATGGATGCAGACCCACTTTTCCAGTCCAAAGCTCATGTCAATAGCTTTAGGGTACCAATTTACTGCCGCCACAAGCTTGTGAAGGTCCTCTTTTGAAGAGACAAAGTATATAAGGTCGTCCATGTATAAAAGGTCGTTGACCTTATATTCTCTTCTGTTCGGCCGGCCACATAGCTATTCAGAGCTCTTTTCTTGAAGCACAATAGATGGAGGCAAGAGGTAGATGCAGAAAAGTATCTGACTTAGAGAGTCTCCTTGGAAGACCTCCATCTTATATGTGACACAGCTGGTAGTCACATGTCTTTTGTCCGATGATATGACAAATCTTGTTCATACCGGCTCGATAGATGTTAATATCCTCTCTTTGATGATGCCAGTGAATAGTTTGTAGCTGGTGTTTAAAAAAGTTATGGGCCCGTAGTTCTTTGGACTTGACAAATCTCTGTTCTAAGGAAACAATCGTAAATATACGAGCTAGATGCTAGTTTCTAGAAGTGAATTTCTTCCACTAAAAGTGGTTGATTTTATCTTTCCCTGGCGCTGAAAAGTTCTTAGATCTAGCGATACCGTCTTTATCTACCTGATAGGTATCTTCATGTACTTGCTCCCAGAAGACTCAAATCTCTTCTCGACCAGGCGGATTTTCAACGGCAGATGACGTTCTGTTGTTAAGGGGAACGCTTATGTATATTATTCTTACGTGTTGAGCACGTTTAGCTAACCAAAGGACATCTGGACGATTGTGTCTAACCAGGTCGTTTGTCGGAATATCCCTATCCCAGTAAAGGAGATGGTTTTTATTCTCTAGTACTTTAACTCAGCTATATTTGTAGTAAGGCTCAAATCTAGCTAGTAAACCAGTGTTCCGGGAAATTTATTGGTGAATTATCCCATCAATATCATTATGTTCGCATCTGCATTCTTGCGAGGCAAGCATCTTACTGCCATGAATTAATATTTAATGTTTGGGGGTGTTGCTTGTGCAGCTGTTTACCTCGCCACTGAGCAGCTAGCTGTTCAGCGTTGAGATGTCGGATGTTCTGGAAGTCGAAAGCTGCCAGTTTTAAGGGGATGTACAGGTTAATCCACAGGTGTAGTCGCAGAGTGAGATTTTAGTCCAAGATCCCTCTGCCTCCAAGCTTGCATGGCATAACTATTCTCTCAACAGCTGTTCTTTCATCGTGCATTCGGTGGTGAGACATTTTTACGCGGATGGTTCATTTAAGTTTCTCGAGGTCAGTCAGAGATCAGGTGACCAAATCAAAGGAGTATGTCAGGAGAGGAATAGCATACGTACTAATTGCCTCTCTGATGTTATTCGCACTAAGGCCAGGCGCCAGAAGCCTACCCAGGCGACCCGAAAAAGCAGCCTCAAGCGGCTTTTTAATTGCATAGTGGAGCGGACACGTCGCCTGCATTATGCCAAGGTTCCTGTATGATTCTTTATCAGTCATCGCCTCAATGAGAGCGTGGTCGTCCAGTATCAGTTTCCAAACCCAGAGATATCCTGATATCATAGGAGAACTGCAGCAAGATGTTAAGTAGGCTGTTCAGTTTCGACTCTGAACTTGCATAAACCTTTATTCCATCCATGCACAGGAGGTGAGTGAATTGAGACTCAGCAATTCGCTCCTCAATTTTGGACCCATGGAACGTGTTGTTGAATGTCCCACTTAGTGGCTTCAAAGATAAACAAAACCGTAGTGCGCTGAATGAATCACATTGGAAGTTTTCTCGTTTAATGGGCAAGGACCGGGTATAATCTTGGGATTTTGAGGAAAACGCCTATTGGTAGTCAATATAGGCCATATGCAAATTGCGTTCGTTGTACTGTCAATCGTGACTTGGTCCTTGCAATCTCAGGAGCCTCGAAACCAAACTTTTTGTTCTTCGGAGAGGAAATTTTTCTCCTCACAATTTGTACAGACGAAGTCAGAAATGATAGCCGTGAGACACTAATAGAAGGTCGAGAGGCAAGTAATAGAAGAGAGCCATAGAAGAGAGCAAGTAATCTGGGTTCTGTAGGTCCTCTTTAGGATACCAGTCACATCGGTGGCTGAGATGGATAGAATATTCATCCTATTCAACCGTGCAACTATGTCCTTTTGTAGATGGAGCCACGTCGTGTATAGTTGACTTGACCTATGAGTTTTCCAGATGCTCGACCAATATGTTGACTCTAAATTTCGGCAGACGTTTCTCAATGATGGCTTTTGATCTCCAAACTCCAGGATAGCAGAAGCACGCTCCGGCGGCTGCCACATTAACGATCGTCGACCATGAGACCGTCGTCCTGCTACATCTCCCAGATCCAGCCCCCGATCGCGCATAGCGTTACGTGTCACGGGTAAATGACCAATGTTGTTCGCCCCTGACGAGTCCACCCCGTACCGTTGCCTGAAAGTAACATCCGATCACGTCTCCATTCATTTCCGGCGTCCACTTAGTTCTCCTTTTGGCCTGCGCACCCTAAAGCTGCTGACGGAATGCAGACTCAACTACAGATCTTATCCGGTTGATAGTTCTTTGAGGGAGGAGGTTCCCATCTATAATCTGACGCCTTCGTTGTTCAGGGTTGTCTTGGGTTGCTGTTCTCATTTCCAGGAAATTCGCTACAAAGTTCTGGAATCAAGTACTCATCATAATAAATTCGGAAGTTGATGCGCTGCTGTGGCATTCCTGTGGAAGTGTGCTGCTGCTTATCACTTGTTGCCAATGTTCTGGCTGAGCAGTAGCCATTCCGGGTGTCCCGACGAGATCTAACTGTCCATCACGTAGCTCACCACCAACAGATTGATTGCTGCCACCCCCAGCAGTGGCACCAGAGGCGCCCTAACGATCACTGGGAAGCTGCCACCGTCTATATAGATATAAGAGCCTGTCTGACATAGGAAGCCCTGTCAGTGGTAACGTCACAGCCATCCTAGCCGTCAAATTCATGAGAGGAAAGCTCAATTCCTACCGCGACGCCAACGCGAGAATGATGAGATGAGGACGTTTTAAGATAATTTAATATGATATGTGAAATCTTTTGCGAAGATATCGCTTGCTTTTTGATGGCGTAGAAAGTTTATACAATGCGACAAGTGTTTAATAAAACCGCCTTCTGTGCTGCCACCAGTACCCTAATGACTTCTAAATGTTCACGATGTTCAGTGCATCTTACGTGCAAATTGCCTGTAGCCGAAATCACAATGGGATGAATAGATGCATATTTCACATTCCTCCATATTCTCTTTACTGCATGCCTTAGCTCACTATACTTAAGCATCTTGGTTGTATAGATTGCCTGAAATTTTCGGTTGAGTGGACAAGTAATGTCGATGATGTAGACTTTTCCACCTTTTTTTCCTCGCATGACGATGTCGGGTCGATTGGCTTGGGTGAAATTATCCGCTTGGATGTAATGATCCGTCTGGATAGTAGCATCCCAATATAAGGTGTAATCTTCGCTTTCTAAAACATGCAATTGAATTTATTTATAGCACGGCATCCATTCTGTTAAGAGTCTCAGGTTTAAGGCAAGTTTTTTATGTATAATGCCCACCACATCAACATGTATATGTGCATATTTTCTTTGAGCCATTGCGCGACCGATCAGCATTGGGCAACCACGTATTGATGGAACACGTGTTTGCGATCATTTTTGGCGCTGACAACCCTGTCCAGAATCGAAATGACGAATCCTTCGGTTTCTGGATACAGTGCACCCATTTCGTTTCTAATTCCTCTATGGTTCCTGCCCTGATATTGAAGGCCTCCTCTGAGGACAAATTCAAGACGTGCAGTCAAGATCCGCAACATCTCGCTTGCTGTTAAAAGAGTCTCGCAAGTGTATACCTTCTGACTTACACACGTTCTTGACATCTGCAACGCCCCTACTTCCTCTGTTCAGTGGTAGAAGGACCCTTTCAATAGTCGAATTACTGTGGTGTACTCGGTGCTTCATCATTTCTATGCCCGAAAGAATACGTAAAGTCGGGTATGGCGTAGGTTTTGATTGTCCTGATTTGTTTGCCGAGTTAAGAGAACTCTTCAGAATCAATTTGAATCTTGCAGTAAAGGCAGTCGTTAAGCTTTTCTTAACTATAGTACGTTGAATACACTTAGATGCGAGGATACCCAGGTATTTATATGACACGACCTCAGCCATTGCCTCGATGTCATTCTCGAAATCGTTCTCTAGCCATGCGGTGCCTAATTCTCCTCTGGTTAAATGCACTCTTCTGCATTTATCTAGTCCGAACTCCATGTGGATATCATTTGAAAACTGCTTTATGACATCGATCACTTCCTGCAGTTACTGGTCCGAACAAGCGTATAGCTTGAGGACGCCAATGTATACAAGATGGGTCAGTTGATAACCATTCTCGTTATACATGATAAATAACATTATTTATGAGTTGATACATTTTCTCAAACAATATATTTTTATTAATTCTTTGTCGTTCGTTCGGACCTCAAAATGCCGAACAATTCTTACGGCACATGCTATTTAGTGTTTTGCTCAATGGGTTCAACGCGTAACAGAACCACAGTGCACTACAGGACTCTCCATGAAAGACACCCGTCGTAATGCGTATTAATTTAGTGATCCTTAGTTGTCTATGATCAAAATACTTGATTTTTGTACCCCAAAGTATCATCGCGCGACTTAGAAAGTCGATGATGCGCGGGCAGATTTTCCATATTTTTAAGACTTCAAGCAAATAGTCGTGTGGTACGGAAGGAAAGACCTTCGCTGTCCATATCTTTCAAAGAGAGTTCATCAATAGGAAGCAGCTGTTCCACTTCCATTTTGATGACAGCTATATTAATAGCCAAAAACAATCTGTTTACAGATATTCAGCGTTTTTGGCCTGCTAGATTCTGCTTATTTATTCTTGTGGCTAGCTCTAGGTATTTATGTAAGAAGAGTCGATCCTGCTCTCTCCTCACACTCTGCCTGTTTTTCTCTGCTAAAAAATAAAGGCATATATCATCTCCGTTCATATGGTATGTCCATTTTAATCGCCTTCTTGGTTGCTGAACCTCTGCTTCTGCCTCTGGTTGAATTAGGCCATCTGCCTCTAGAAGATATGGTGGGACTGTATCATTATCAGGTTGAGCAAGAACAACAACTGCCGCTATTTGATCTTGCTGTACAGCTTCCTTTAACTGATGTTCATTTTCGACGTTTTTATACGCCCATTCAACCTGTTGCCTAATCTCCATTGCTCGGTCCAACTTGCAGCTCACCATCACCACCATGCATCATGCTGCGGCCCACATTAGTGGCTTCAGGCGCGCCCGACGAGCCTCGGTAAGCGAAAAGCGTTTCAGAATATTTAATAAACTCTCCATGACGATTTATGAGTTTTGGTATTCCTCTTAATGCCTTTCTTCTTCGTTCTATGCCTGTCTGGCATGGGAAACCCTGTCAGTAGCAATACTACAGCAAACGTAGCCATAAAAGTCATTAGAGGAAAGCTCAAGCCCTACCGTGACGCCAACGCAAGAACAGCATCAGTAAGCGACACCTTCGGAAAAATATATAATTATTATTCAATCTGAGAAGTTGTACGCTCCGAAAGCTACGATGATGGTTCTTCAAAGCAACTAATCCCGATGCAACCGGAAAGTGTACGTTATCCGCTACTGCTCCTTCTGTCCTAGAAGGAAAGCAAGATCGGGAAATTTACGCAAAAACTTCGTACAACACATTTCCATGTATTCCGGTCTCCAGCCGCGATTGACCTTGCGTGGCAGACGGGATAGTTGGAGGTGAAGCTTTTGCCTCTGGATACTTTTGAAGAGCTACCAATGTTTGTACAATGTTATGAGGAACAGTGTAAACGGAGCAGATGAAGTGATCCCAGAAGAACAGCCTTTTGCATCCGGTTCGCGATGGACTGAGCCTGAAACTGACAAGCCAGAATATTGTTGAGTTAAATGACCAATGAGGCTTTCATAGCTCCAAGGCAGCCGATTATGATACCTCCTTTGCTGTGATATTCCAATCGTCTGGTGCCGAGAATTCAATCACGGAAATAATCTTCGTCTTCATACCTTGGAGAACGACATCAGGCTCTGTAGCTCTGATACGTTGAGTGGTGGAGAATGAGAAATTACAATAAATCTTAGACTGGTCAATCTGCACAGCATACTTCAGTTCCCCCTGAGCGTATGGCAAAACGGGCATTAGATCAACACCATAGAAGTTTCGAAGATGATAACATTTCCTTGTGTTTCTGGCTCTTGCATGCACCCTGCTTTGGACAGACCCATCTATGGCCTTTACGCGAGTTTTGAGCAACAAAGGCTTTATTGCTGCTAGACTATACGTAGTGTCGCTGGAATCAAATGGGAGATCAAGCTAATTTCTGGTCCTATCTGCGGCACGGTATAGAAACGCCACAGCAATGACGACTTCATGTTGGTGTACGAGTCGCATAAGAGAATCTGTACTATTTAGAACTGAGCATGCTATAGCCAGAACCGTTCTTGAATTATGTATATTCAATGTATATTCAATTACGTATATTCGAGGTATGATAGATCTAGGATCCGAATTTCCTTCAAGTCAAGTTCCTTCAACTCAGCGACGTTTCATTTTACTGCACCAAACGTTTAGAGACGTATAGGAACAGCCAGCATATTGGTCGCTTGGTTCTTATTCGTCCCAGATAATTAGGAAGCCTAAATTTTTCTGAGAATTTGACAATACCTTTCTTGAAGGGCCGTTTTGAACAAACGCACATCTTGGGTTTCCTCTTCCGGTATAGCAAGATATGCATATGTCTCTTTATTACCAAGATGTTGAATTGTAATTCTACCGATTAAATAAACATCCAGATTGTCACGCGATGATGCATTGCCATTTTCAGGCACACTTGTCAAGTCCGAAGCTCATACCAATCGCCTTAGAGTACCTATTTACCGCCGCCACAAGGATGTTAAGGTCCTTTTCTGAAAAGACATACAGTTTAATATATAAGTATATATAACGTATATAAAAATTGGTAGACCTTATTTTCTCTTCTGTTCGGCGGGCCACAAATTATTCAGAGCTATTGCCTCGGTGCACAATAGATAGGAGCAAGAGGGAGATGCAGAAGAATATTGGACTGAGAGGGTCTCCTTGGAGGACCCCCCTCTTATATGTGACAAAGCTGGTAGTCACCTGTCTCTGATCAGATATTACGACAAATTTTGTTCGCCACAAGAGCATAAGCTCTTATATGGGGCATAATTTCTCAAGTGTACCCACCTCGAAAATGAATGTTGTCCGATCGGGCTAAAAATTGGCCCAATGGTAGTCCTATTAGATAGTACTCCTCGCACCAAAGAATGATTAATTCTGATCATTGTTTATCAAAGTGGAGAGGGTACAATTTTTGGTTTTTTAAGAAAGGCCTTACTTTCAAACATTTGTAACTGTTTTCTTATTGCTTTAAACAAAATTTCACTACAGATGTTTTTTATAGATTTTTTCACAAAATTTTTGGTGGTCCTAACGATTTTCAAAAAGAGTCAAAATTTGACCCTAATTTTTGAAAATCAAAAATAAATTTGACTTTCTTTCATATTTCGACACTTTTCTTTCTTCAAATAAGTTTTAAAAGAAAGCTGAGATTTTTTCCTATAAGATCCCCAATTTTAAGAGTGGCAAATTTATTTGTCTTCGAGTAATAGAACGATACGTAAACAAAATGACATAATAGAGCGGCTGGCGCGCGATCTCCTCTAGTGCGCTCACGCCGAGGATCTTTGTGCAACGCTTTAGTGCCAGTTTTTAAAGTTATGTAATATTTTATACTACTAAGAAAACTGGTGTTTTTTTCAAAAAGTGAGTCATAAAGCAACTAATCTTAAACTCCGTGGTTTTGCCCACGACTTCCGTTTGAAATTCCCTGCACTACCAGAAGGAGCTCAAATTTGCAGTTCATGTAGATACCAACTCAACAACTCAGCGGGAATATCATCCTTGAACTCTGGTGATATTGCAGAACCTTCCGGTAGAGATAAGGTAGATACTGATGATCATGAAATAATATCTGACGATGATGAAGAGTAGCTATATGACAGCGAAAAAGATTTAGATGTCTTAGGCA
>CAKNWW010171168.1:0-18289 GCA_932074435.1 Andricus kollari
ACCAGACTAGGCAATTCTGACGTATTTTGAGTCGCTGAATCTGAATTGGAAGTCGGAATGGCGAAGTGAGCTCTTGTTTTCTTCCTAACGTCAACAAAAAAACACTTTTTTTTGTACATTTTACAGCCCCACAAAAAATAAAAAAGTTGGAGTTCCGACGGACCAGGCTAGTCAATTCTTACATATTTTGGGTCGCTGAATCCGAAACCGAAGTCGTTATTCCAAAGTTAGCTATTGCTTCCTTCCTAACCGCAAAAAATGTACAAATAAGGTGTTTCTTGAGGTCCGTCGGAGCATCTAGTTTTCTTTTTTTATGGGGCTGTGGAATTTACGAAAGAAGTGTTTTTTGAGGTTAGGAAGAAAACGAGAGTTAACTTCTGATTCGGATTCAGCGACCCAAAATACGTAAGAATTGACTAGTCGGACATACTATTTCTGTGGGGGCTATGTTATTGTTTGTTCACAAGAATCAATTTTCTATCACTATAAAAGGTAGCCAGCATAAAAAATAATTAACTAATCATCATTTTTTTTTAAAGTAACTTTATGAACTGCCGTGTACATTCCATATATGTCGTTGAAAATTAGAGCGTTGCTTGAAAGCTTTTTGACAAACTCCACATACATATGAAGGTGATTTTCCACACTCTTCCCGGAGGTGTCGATTCAAAGTGCTCCTGTTCAAATATGATCTGGCACACTTGGAACAAGGATAAGGTTTGTTACTCCTATTTCTCAGATAGTTCCTAGCGTTCTGCAGGCCTGAAATCAAACAAAAACATTTATTAATAATGGAAATTTGGTCAATAATTTACTGAAAAAAGTACTCAAAGTACACTGTCCAAGAATAATCTTTATACTCATTCACAAAATTAATTTACTCTACTTTTACATCATAAAGAGTTAGGTTATAACTTTTGCACTTAAAAAATCTCTAGCATATTTAAAATCAAAATTAAACAGAATAATCTTTGAAAGATATTGACCGATACAATTTCTTTGTAAAAAATCATTAGGTCCAATAATAATAGAAAAGAATGAACTTAGCATATGAAAGTCTTTGAAAATTATAATTTAAAACAAATTTTAATTTAAAAATACATAAGAAATTAGGGGCAAGAAATAAAGAAGACACTTGTTTCTGTAATTGAATTTATTCTCAAAAACGAATTTTGCATTCAGAAACAAATTTTTTCAAGTATGTAAAACTATTTTGGATTGACAAATTCACGATTGACGATTCTATTGATTGAATACAGATCAAATCAAATTCTATGAAACCCTAAACACAAAGATGTAAAAATAAGTGCCAAAAGGATTTCTTTTGTAGGCTGATTTTCTTTATACAATTATTGTGACACATGTAAGTCCTAATGTATAAGAAATTATAGTTGTACGAATTAAAGACATTTATATCAGATGGATTTGGTTTTTGCGATAAAAAAAGTAGTTATTCTAGGACGATAATAAAATTACAATTATTGACAATTGTATAGTAGAATCTCCGCTATTTTAATTATTTATAGTGACAGTATTATAAAGACTAGTGTACTTTATACTCGACTTTATCGTTCTTATTAAAATACATCTATTTCTAAACATAATATACGTATACCCCTTGTAGCTACATGGAACATTTCCACAAAAAGTGCGTAATTTTTCGAGAGAAAAAAATTGAAAAATAAATACAAACATCTCAAAATTGGTTCTTGTTAATTTCTATTAATTATATAAATTAATATCATTCCTTCCAATACAATTTTTCATACAAATTAGCAATTTTTGCTAGAAAAGTGTCATGATTTGGCTAATTCACATAACTATATCACATTTTTGAGTTTTTTTAAACTCACGAGACATTTTTTCAGCCTATGAACCAATATATAATCATGATTTTTTTTAAGTTTCAAACATCACGGACACGCATTGTGACTGAAAAATTGCAATTTTGTGGAAATGCTCATATCGGACAAAAAATTATAAAGAGAGGATTTCCTCAAATCTTATATACACTTGTAGAATATGGCTCGTCTAGTCAAATACAGCAATTTTTTAGATCAAAATGAAACCACATACAATATTTACCTTTTAGGGTAAAAATTACTTCAAAATAATTTTTTTTGTTTCTCTACATTATAGTCAATTTTAATTAGCATAAAGGCCCTAAAATTTAATTTTCCTAATTTCACCTCAGTTTCCAGCGGTATGAAAAAAGTGATGTAACCGTTTTACAAAAAAATAAAGAAATCTGAAAAAAAAGATCAAGAAAAATATTATTTTTTCAATTTTTTTAATTCACCTCCTTCAAGTGTAAAACCATTATTAAATTAAAAATGTGCCTTTAAATAATAATGAATAATTACTATATTTTATTAAGTCTTTTTCACATAAATAATATTGAAGAAACACGTAACTTTCGATCCATTTTTTTGTTTGTTTTAATTTTAGCAGTGTCTGCGTGTACCGAAAAAATCGGGCTTTTCGTACCAAAATTTCGGTACACGTAGCAATGGCCTTTATTTTTTAATTTTTATCCAAAACGGTTGGTTATACAAAAAAAGTCAGGGGCAAAATCATGAAGCCAGTTTTTTGGCCCTTATGCGCGTTTCGTTTGCCTACAATATTCACCAAAAGAAATAAAAAAACATAGTACAATGATTATTACCCAAAGGCAACTTTTGTGTACGGTTGCATTTCGATGTAAAAAATGTGTTTTTTCGATCCGACTTCTTGTTAAATATACATGATTAAAATTTCTCGTAATTTTTAAGCAGTCTCAGATTATTTTATTCATAGCACACACTCTCTAATATTCTATTTCGCTCTATCTTAATAAACAATAATGATATATCGATATATTATTTTTCTATTGAAACTTACTGTTCATAGGAAATAAAGAACAGAGTATTTTAGTATAATTTGTTGAACATTTCTACACGAGAATCTACTAAAAAATTCACATGAGCTCTTTTAAGTATTTTAAACAATTCAACAATAATTTTCTTACTTTCGCTGAACTTTCCAAAGTAAAAATATATATACTACGTGATGTAATATAATATAGATACAGTAACAAAAAGTTTAAAAATGTAAGTAACGAGAAATGTTACTTAATGCTAGAGACAATTATGGAGATCTCAATTTTATAAAAGCCTGTTTTGATACAAAAACGATCTATTATCCTTTCATAAAAAAGTAGATCACCAAAACACATTTTCGTTTTCTAATCATTAGAAATTCCACAGAAAATTACGAGTTATACACGGTTTTACCCCGAGTAGTAGTTTTGTCCGATTTTCTCCTAAGCTGTACAAATTTTGAACTAAGATATAATGCAAAAATATCTTTTAAATAATGCAAAATTTAAGTACAAAATGTACTTATTGTATTTTATATTTCATTATGAATATATAAAATTGAAGAACATTTTTTCTCATCAAGAGAAAAAAAGTGAAAATTCATGGATTTCAAAAAAAAAAAACGTATTTTTGTGATCCACCCTCAGAAAAGAAATCAAACAATAGAAATCTTTTTTCCGAGTACAATATTTTCACTTTGGCCATACAATTCGCATTCTTTGTACAAGCCTAAAAAAATATACGTCAATGACTTTTTGCCTCTTAATTCTAAATAAATTAGACCCTCTCGTTACATTTTGATAAGCGCTTTGATCCCCAGGACCAAGGGCCTTCTCACTAAGAAATCTAAGAGATTCTCGTAGTGAGTTCTAAAATCTCCCTACAATTTTCAGATAAGACTCAACAGTACCTCTTTGACCTTGACAACAGCGCCACCTGATAAGCGAGATAGTAGATATGTCGACTGCGTACGAGTATTAATTCAGGACTCCTACTTTCCGACATCGTGAGTCTTCGATCATTAAGTCCATGCTAAAAAGGATTTGTGCCCATGCTACATTTTTGGACAAAATAATTAAAACAATACACCGCATCCTTCTAGACGTTCCCAATTTAGCATTGACAGGAAGCATGGAAGATTGTCGATGTGTGAAAAGTCAGTAAATAGGAATCTTGAATTACATTAGGACAGAGCCTGCATGTCTACTAGATAAGCTCGACATTCTTCAAATGAAAATTCTCATACCCACAGTTTGAGTGAGTCACCTGTTACGTCATAGATGTTTATTGTTAATAAACCTTACCAGAAAGAAAGGCCCTTATGAGATTTATCTTTGACTTTATTAAATGAGAGGTGACTCATCGGAACTGAAAATTCTGACGTCGTAATCCACGTCGAAAACTACGTCATTTACTATCCCAACTTCCGACCTATTTTACGACGTCGGAATTATCAACAGGAATATGCGGCAATTTTCATTTGTAGGACAAATTTTGAGTCTGGACTTAACTCGGCGAAGATCGGATTCGCTCGGTTGCGCGTTCATCGCCAACGTCATCTCTCTTGCGCACGTCGATTATTACTTCGTGCGCACGTCCGAATCGTCGGACTGGACCGACTCAGACCGAACAGACACGAATGCCGGAGCGAGGATGCTTGAGTCGAGAACCGGTGTCTTAATACCGGTATTAACGAACGCGAAAGGTTTTGTTGGAAATGCTGGATTCGCGAGACTTCCAAAAGAGTTTCCCGAGAACTCTCCTGCGATTTCACGAGTGACAATCCGTGATTTCTCAGTGATAAGACCCTCGGTCAAAACACGACCATGAATGGTAGCAGCGTGTCTGTGATAATTTGCTTTCTGCTTGAATCCCTTTTGACAAATATTACAGATATACCCTGGTGGCCGGCCACATTCATCCACCAAATGCCTTTTCAGACTGCCCTTATTTCTGTAGGATCTTCCACATTTATGGCAAGGGAATGGCTTCGGAGTGTCGCTAATACTTAGGTGTTGACTGAATGGAAGCGAAACGAGATCCGCGGGGAAAACTCCTGCAAAAGAACATTTTTTTGTTAATTTATGTCCCGTGGTGAGAGGAAGTCTTTTTTTTTGGCTCATTTGTAAAGTTACAATTAATTCGCTTTGCAGGCAAATAAGTAAACAACAACACATATAGATATAAAAAAACGAGCATTTTACTCACATTTTTAATGAGCGCGAGTGTTCTTAAATTGCCTATTGACTGCAAATATTGTTTTATGTAAATAGCTTGGGGATGTATAATTTATTTCAATATTATTTCTAATAGAATTATAAAATGTGATAGGGTAGATTGAAATAATATAAATTTTTGGGGATCTGATTTGAGGACAATTAATCGTGTGAGTTTTGAGTTAGTGGTAATATCTTAGCCACGTGTAAAAGTACATATATTAGTTCCATGACAGTTACATTAATTAATTCTTTTTACACTGAAGTCCAAAATTAGGTTTAAAAAATTGCTAATTTTTGCCAGGATGCTCAAACTGTGCTCAATATAATATATATAAAGCGTGACAAGCACTTAATATATACAAAAGTATTATATAAATATATTATTCTTATGGTCAAGATTTGAATATAAACCATTCAACAATACAAAATTTATGTACAAAATTGAAATAACGACTTTTTTGTAAATAAAAAAAACTGTAATCATAAAACCACTTTAAAAAAACTACATATTTTACAATATGCAGACTCCAAGTGTAAATGAGTTTAACTTTAATGAAGATGAATTGAATTAGTTCAAATTAACTGATTGTCAGTAAAAAAACTACTGAAATTTCAGACAAATCTCACTAATTCGTGGCGGTCTTACTTAAGCTTTAACGAAAACAATTTCTAATAAATAATTTAGGATTCATTCTTTTTTCTCTATTGATCTTCTATCAATACTTTTTTTAATATCAATTGTATTTTTAAGTTGTGAAAAATAAAATATTTGAAAAAAATATTGATACAATATCAGTAGATAAAAAAGAATTAACACTAAATTATTTACTTATAAATATCTGGTCAATACCATAGCAACAAAAAATATGACTTTTAAATTAAACAATTTCTGCTAGCCAAACATTGTTTACTAACTCAATTAGTGAAATTATAACTGAATAGATCAGTGAATGATTTTTTGCTTTTCCGTTAATCATTTTGAACCAAATTTAATTATTTCTATCTTTCATAACCAAATTAAATATAACTTGATTTTTCTAATCTGGAAAAAGTATGCTGTCTGCTTTAATAATAGTTAATTGAAAATTTCTACTTCAAATTACAAACACGAAATTTTTGGAAATTCTGCGTTAAATAAGCCCAAGGGAAAAAAATTAGGTCACTTCTAACAAAATATTTTTGCAACAAAAATCACAAAATTAAAATTTTTCATAATTCTCTATAACTTTTGAATTAGTAAACATTTCTCAATTGCCTTGCTCTCATTTTAAACGAAGATTTCCATATAATATCAGCCATCTCAAAATTTAAAACATTCTATGGTTCAAGATTTTGAAACATTGAAAGATTATTAGTATCTACTATAAAGTAATAAGTAGCACAAAGAAATGCTTACAAAAAAAAAACGTTTAAGCGAGCTGGTGACAAAAACGAATTTCAATGTTTTTTTTCAAGTTTTATTCAATGCATATTGAAGTGTTTTCGTTCCATTTTTTAAATTTCTGAGTAAAAATTCACTTTAAAATGATCCGCAAATAATTAAAAAAGATTTACTGTTTCAATAGTTGTTAAGAATTTAAAAAATTGGCAACTTTAGCGATATTCTCTGATAGAATGAACGTAATTCGTTCATTCTCTATTATTATTTTTAAAAGAATGTTGATACTTTTTGTGGTATTCTAAACTCAATTACCCACCATCAAGATTATTAAAATATTCTTGTCATGAACAAAAAATGATCCGAAAAAATACCGTTTTTCGAACTTTAATTTTCAAATATTGAAATTCTTAGGGCGAAGGAACTCGTGAAAGTCGTTTTAAATTCACCATTCGCACAAGATTCTTACCTGGGACAGGAGTAAACAGAACATCAAATATCTTCAGTTGATAATAGTTGTGGAAAAATTTTAAAAACGATAGAAATATATTTTACTTTAGTAAAAAAATCAATAATAAATGTGTGATGAAATGTGTTCAGTTGGAGTTCGATCTTCAGTGATGCCGTAGATGTTGATGTAGATAAAATTAAAGACGGATAGAAAAATATCTTCTTTATTTTGATATGATTAATAAATGGCGAACAATCTTTACGATACTACAATGACTAATTCTTAAAATACATAAATATTTACTCTCGAAATATATAGAAATATATATACAATAAAAAAAAATCTTCGTCTGTCCTGAAAAATTCTGCTGATTCGAGAAATAAAAAATTTTAATTTAATTTAGAAGTTTAAACCATGCACATTGGCTCCATGCCTTCGATAATTTGATTTTTGTTTAAAACTTTTTTTGCAAACACAACAAAGATATTGTGGAAAAATTCCGCACTCATAGCGCAAATGTCTTCGCAAGGTGTCCATTCTTGTGTAAGTTCTTTCACATTTATGGCACGGAAACTGCTTCCGATAACTTCGAAATCTTGGCGTGAAGGTGCTTCGCTTACTTCCTGAAATCACATAAATTTTTATTAAGCTCAGTCCTTTATTATTAATAATTAACAATTCGAAAAACGCTCGAGACATTAAATCTTGACAAAACATAAATATACACAAGTAGATTAGAATAAGCAGGAGTATAAATCGCAATAAACATTATATTATCTGCGAAGGATCGAAATTGTTAGAGGAGCCTCGAATGTTAATTTATACCCATGATTTAATGTATATAGAGGACTATTTACAGTTACAAACAGTAGAAAAGAGACTATAATATATGATATACTTTTTCTCAATGTAGAAAAATAACATTTTTTTTATATCTACTCATAAGATTTTGTGTTTTGTCCATGTTGCCTTAAATACAGAAAGACAAAATTAAAAAATTTAAATTTAAAAGAGTGTAAAAGATTTTAAATTGTTTAATGTTAAACATTTATAAATTGAATCTTACCTTTGGCACCGGAAACTTTATCAAAATAATCTTCAGTCGTGAGAACAGGAAAGGGTGAAGACAAAGGAGGTTTTTAGAAAACCTAAAAATATCTGAAATTAATTTTTTAAGTGTTATAAGTTAGTGTTTTTGTTTCATTTAGTCTTCGCCTGTGAAAAATTGAATAAAAGAACAACTGATATTATTGATAAATAAAGAGTAGGCTTCATATTTTTATTACTACCCAAATTTTTCTGGAAGGAAATTTTTTTTTTGATCCCGAGATTATCAGCAGATTATACAGTATAAAAGTTAAATTACTATTTTTATCAAAAAAGTTGTCCATCTTGTTCGCTTGAATCTTCTTAATCTTCAATGATGATAATCTTCAATGATGTTTATCTTCAATGATGTTTATCTTCAATGATGTTTGTCTTCAATGATATTTATCTTCATTGCAGAATATGTGCCCTTATAATTTGTGGTTTATAGTTATTTGGAAATCCAAAAACGTAATTTGTTTATTACACTGAAAAAAATAGTTTAGCTATCCCAGCTAGACGATTAACTGGATTTTGTCTGCTAAGAAAAGATAGCTGTGTTACCTAAATTTCTAGCTGTGTCGCCATCTAGAAATTATCTAGATAAATTAGATAGAAAATTTCTAGATGGCATCATTAGCTAAAAAAGCTAGATATTTAGGTAACACGGTTATATTTTCTTAGAAGATGAAATCCAGCTAAGCTTTTATAGCTGGGACAGCTAAACCATTTTTTTCAGTGTAGCATTTCATTGATTTATAATTTCTTGAGAGGTCGGGTATTGTGCATAGTTCGAACATGTCGTCTAAAACTACTTTTTTGCTTGAATCTCTTTCCACAAAAACACACATTTTGAGGCAATTTTTGGCATTCTTCCCTGATGTGTCGTCTTAATGAAACTTCCCAGGCATAAACTTTTCCACAAAGCGTACAACTGAATGGAGTAGGCATAGACTTCCGGGCTGGAACTACCATTCTTCTGGTACCTGAAATCAAAGTCAATATATTAAACTCTGTTCAAAATATTAAATTATCTTTAAATACATTTACTCAAGACAAATACAGACTTCAGTGAAGTCTCTACACAATTACTAGTTTAATAGTTTATCAAAAATAGTAAACTCAGAAATTAAAGACTTTTTTGCATTCAAATTATTAGAAATGAAGATTTCTGAAGATAGTTCTGAATACTTCACTTGAAAAATAATAAACATCAAAAGAAAATCCTATTATAAAGAACTGAAGGCTTGGATCAAAGAACCGGTTATAACTTTCTGGCGCCTAGAATGAGGGATTCACTCTGAGCGCCAGAAAGTTACAAACAGTTCTTTGATCCGAACCCTCAATTTTTAAGTGAATATAGAATGTTTAAATATATTTTTAATTATGTTTTATATTATTTGTTTATATTAATTGCTTCAGGCAGTTAGCTCTGTGATTCCACTCAATAAATAAAGTGCACAAAATGCGAAAAATTAAAATTATTCAAAATAAATTGATTTAAATTATGTACATACAATTTTTCATCCACATGCTGTTCTTAGTCTGAAGAATCTCCAAAAAGTCCAGTTTTTTTACCTGAGCTGCTTCAGTAAAAAAAGCCAAGTGTCTGAGCACACCCAAAATATGTAGTCTACGCTCACCGAATTTCAGTGAACCTAGACACGGCAAAATAAAAAACATTCAATAATTACTAATCACACATTATACAAAACAATAAATCACTATGTTTAAATATTATTCCGTGTCAAACTGTTATTCTTAAGATTGTTATTTTCTAAATACTTCCGCACACATTCAAACATGTTTCAAACATTCGTGATAAAAATTCGAAATCATCATTTCTGTGCATGCTGCAGAAGATTTTTTTTATTATCATTCAAACAGTTTAAAATACTGATACAGTAGCTATATAAATACCAACAAATGCATAAACAAAAAAAAATTAACTATTTATTATCTAAGTGTATTCACCTTCCGTCAAAATTGACAGACAATTTTTCATTTTACAGTAACGAAAATTTGCATAAAAATAATGGAACATTATAAAGTATCACTGCTATACATAGGCAGAAATGCTATAAACATTAGCGTATCACAACTCTTTGGTTTGAATTGACCCTTTTGTAGTTTATAAATAACATTAAAAATACATAAAAACGTCATTTTTTTCCTTTTTAAACAAAACCGGATTCATTTGTGTAAGATATTTCACATTTATCATAGTCGACTTTTATTTTTTCAATGGGCAGCTTCTATCTCCAGTAACCTGCAATAATTTCTTAAATATTTTTCTCACTCTTATACCAAAATAAAAAAAAAATCTTCATTTAAATCATGGAAACTTTTGTTCCTTAAAGAAATAAAATCATCTCAAAACAAAAACAAAACAAAGCAAAGAAAAATCTTAATCCGGAATTTCATTTCGGCCAGTTTTTCCAAAATAAAAAAATATTAAAAAAATATTCATATGAATTTAAATAAAGAAGTACATTTTTCAACGTGCAAACGGCATTGTAAAAAAAACAAATATTCATTACTATGGTGAATAATAATGTTTAGCTTATTTTTTTTGGATAACGCCGAATACAAATTAACCTTGAACAAAATAATCGAACTGTTCACACGTTTCTGTTCCTACTGCACAAACTTCATTCTCCGAAAAACTATTTTTTTTAAGAGCATTCAAGTGAGCTTTCTCATGACGAATCCAATTCGATTTGATTTTTGTCTTATAAAAACAATAATTGCACGAGAATTTTGCTTTCTTTCCACATTCGTCCCTTTGATGACAGTGGAGTGAACTCTTCCATTTGTATCTTCTACCGCAGCGATCACACTCGTATGACTTTTGACTCGAATCTAGATAGCCTATAAAGAAAAAAAATAAGAAATTAAGGATTTAAAAGCCATCACCAGGGACCCGCAAAGAGTATCAGAAAAGAATGAAAAAATTGGTGGAAAAGTGGACATGTTGAGCGCCAAGCAGAATAGAAAAACAGAAATATGAACATTGAACTAACACATAAACACATATGTATTTTCGCCTGCTTCATATCAACCTGAAACGCTTGATTGTAAATAAAAATGTATTTCAATTTGTTAAAATCGTATTAACTTTTTTAACTAATATATAAACTATTGTCAAACATGCAAATTGAAAATATAATTAAGAAATATTTAAAATACGATGATTTTAAAGACCAAAATTAAACTAATGGAGGTTTGAGGTACAAATTGAACAAAAACTGTCGATTTGTTTACACAGTACAGCGTGAGAAATATTTTTATTAAACTATCAACTGTATTTGCAATGCATACTAGCTAAATGTGATGTACGTAGAAAGTAAAAACCAGTCCGAAGTTTTCGAATATTATTTCAAATTTCTTTTTACTCTAGACTGGCGTGTGATGTAACACCCTTGGGTGTGATGTAACCAGGTGCTCAGTTTATTTGAGCGAAAATTGCATCGCTGACATCTATACGTTGAACCGCATTCTGATCGCAAATGACATACCATTGAAAATTCATGTTTGAAGCGTCGACCACAGCGAGGACATTTTACACGACCTGAAAAAAAAATTTGTATTAGTACAAGGAAATACAACCCAAAAAAATGAATAAAATAAAGAAACTTTTAAATATTTTTGAAAATACTCAAAAAGAAAATAACTTTATGTACACAAATTTGAAGATATAATTCAATTCTTTATTTATCCTTTTCTTCCCTTTTAACATAACGTTATCAGTGGTACACTCGTAATTGATCATAATTAGTTAATTCACAAAAAACCGTAAACCGTAAATACTATTTCATATATTTGTTATATAACGCATCTGTTACTGCTGTTCCGCTCTACCCTTGTGTAATTAATACATAGGTATATATTCTTAAATTACCCGCAAATCAATCTTATGATTTTCTTACAGATTTTGTAACTACCTCAACTTCCCTTTTTTTTCTACAAGACATTGTTCTACTTTTCTGACCTTCTTTTCTTTAATTTTCAAAAACTTCCAGAACGCTTACATGCTAATTATTATCTTGATCTCCTTAACTGCTTACTTTTTTTGGACAATTTTTTCTAGTTTTATTTGTTTCGTTTAAACTTGTTCTGCAAATTTACTTTTGCACATATGGTTATCATATTTACATATACTTTCTGCATATGCAAGTATATATTTTATAATAATATATATGTATAATTTTTCTTAACTTGATAAATAATATTCTGTACGCGCAAAATGTCCCATACAAAATAACTAAATTCACTCATTCTTTTTATCAATAAATAAAATTCTTTGTCAAAACTTTTTAAAAAATTTTGTTTCTGAAAAATAATTAGGACATTTTACGTTCGTACTATGGCTTCAAAGCAACTTTATAGGCATCTTATGTCGCATCGTTAACAAATGACACGACGACTAGAATATTACATCGCTGGTTTATGTTTGCTGGCACAAAAAAAAACGATCTGATTTTTCCACAAATCGCAAAATCAATCTACACATACGCAAGAAAACAATTTTACCTTGATTTTATGAAATCTTAACAATACTTAAAATGTAAGTAAAAACAATGCATTAGTGGAGACCAATTACCTCAAAATCACAATTTGTATAAAAATATATAATCATATTTACTCACTGCCCTATTGAAAATTCCAACGTCGTGACTCGAAACAAAAATTTGGTGTGGATGGTTCATTTTTTAATTAAAAAGGGCCATAAAAATCACAAAAAGAGTTAAGATTTTCGCAAATTTCTGTTTATCAAAAGTCAAAATTGTTAAAAATATAAAATTGTACGCATATGGAGGGAACTTATAACAAATAGAATTTTGAGTTTGGAGACCATACGCGTAGTTTGCACTTTTGTGTTTTTTACTTCTGCATTTGACCTGTAATTATATCGGAATAAAGTGATGAGCCAATTATGCAGAAAACTAAATAATTGTGCATGTTTATCCATTTGTTTTTCATGTTTACAGGTTTCCAAGATCCTTATTTGTGACATTTGTGGACCTTCTTTTATTAATAAAAATAGATATGCACCAAATGGTATACGAAGTCAGAAACTTGAATAGGCAGACATTCCTTATCGGAAATTGTTTACCTGCGTGTGTGTAAAAAATACAGACATTTCACAATATATTATACGTATATGTTTGCAGTAATAATATTACAATAATAATAATATATAATCATAATAATGTCTCACTTCGTACGTATCAGTCTTTGTGCTTCGAACTTTTTGGTTTAGGTGCAAAATTACGTACCTCTTCAATGCACGAGGTTTGATTTTTGTATTGCTTTTGTATTGCTTTTTTATTTGAACCTGAATTCATTGTATCCCAGGTTGTACTCGTTTGGATTTTTTTTTTCTGAGAACTTGGAAGACATACTATGTCTCGTACTACAATTTGCATCGACCCTGTATTATTACTTTTGAAAAATATGTTTGTAATCGCAAATTGTGTAGTAAGAAGAAAATACTAGCTTCCACTTACAATGTTGCTCGAAAAGAAACATGACTAATAGTTTTTAGTAAAAGATCATCGTTTTATATCAGCGTCGATTCAATTACGGTAAGAGAATGTTTTCACGAGTAGCACAAATTTTTGGCACAAAGAAGTTATAGGAAGAAAAGACAAGTGATTGACTTAAGCCAGAAAAAAGAAATCGTAATTCTAGTTTGGCCACATTTTTCTCATTTTGAAGTCGCCCTTATAGATAGAAGGTCGTTTTGGCAAGACAAATACATTTTGACAGCAAGATATTTCAAGTTACTATTTATGTAAGAGTAGATAAAAGATTTCCTACACAGTGAAACATTTCAACGTCTAGATCTAGCAAGATGTGCCGTCATACGATTCGGGGTAAATAATACAGAAATTGACTCTTTTGAAAGTAATTAACACTTTCTTATGAATTTCATAGCTTAAATTTTATTTTAGGTGACAACTACTCTCAAAGAATCAATAAATGTCTACCCCACTGTAAAAGTTAGCTAATAGATGCTTTTTATTTTAGATACTTAGATACACAGAGTATATGATGCCCGTTAAAATGCTCCTATGAGGGATGCAGAGTAAGAGAAACTTGAAGAAGAAATTTTAATTCTTTAAAAACTAGGTTTACTTGGCCGGGTGAAGAAGTAGAGAGACTCTGACTAGAAACGAAAAAAATATTACGATAGGATAAAAAGATATCAATAAAGAAGTTTCTTATAATTAGAGTATTTGTTAATTTTGAAAACTGTATGTCTTCATTTAAAGAATTGTACTTTATCTTTATTTATTTAAAAGAACTATTTTATCTTTTATTCCCCCGACCAAGTTAGATTTCAGTTTGAAAACTTACTTCTCGTACCAGAAATCGTAGTGAATATGGCTTTAAAATTATTTTTTCCCTATAAATGCCTATAATATACACTATACTATATAATTTATATATAATTTTTTGATTTAAATATATTCTCTATCTGGGATCTCTATTATATATCTTGGGTTTTCACCCATATAGGCATATGCTAAGACTACGTCCAAATTATCTTTCATTCAAAGTGAGACTTACATCATCGAAAGATGTCCTTCAAACTTCATAATTTATAATACAAATTACGATAAGTTTATGTGATATATAAAAATTGAGTAACAAGTTATTGAGAAAAGAAAATCTTAATTCTACAGATTTGTGATCACAGAACTGGAAGAGATATTTTTAAATATTTGAAGGAAGATTTTCAAAAATGCAAAGTCTCAACTTCTAGATGTGCATGAATGTTTTGCAAATTCTACATTCCCTAATGCTTATTTAGCCGAAATTCATTTTTCCTATTTCATATTTTTCCGAATGATTGTTTACCCTATATTTTATTATTCTGAATCGCCATTTGTAATAATTTTAGTTGTTCCGAATTGGAATCCTCCCTGATTTTAATTTTTGGAATTACCATTTGCTCTAATTTTAACTTTCCCCAATTCATGTTCAACATAATTTTTATTTTTCTGAATATCCGCATAAACAAAAATTCATTTACGCGAATCACGATTTGTCATCCACACTTTGCCGAATTGTCTAAATTTGATTTGTGTAAATAAATTTTAGGGTATGTGGCTATTCGAAACAATGAAAATTATGACTGATACAAATAATGGCAAGTTAAAGTTCGAAAAATTTGAAGATAATTGTTTACTTTGATGACTTTTCCTAATTATAAAGTAAATGAGTCGAAATCTTTTGGGAAATCTTCCTTCCAGTTCAAATGTAAAATATCATTCGAGTCATTTTTCGAGCTGGAAAAGGGGTAGAATGGGATAGAACTTCCCCCATCTTTTTCCAGTTTGAATACCTACCATTTTAAATAACCAAAACTTCATAAACATTTACAATGTATTAATAACACAAAAATGATTTAACGAATGATAATTTTAATGTTAATTTATTATAGCAATATTTAATTTGTACTATTGTGATATTTAAAATTACTTAACTGTTAAGTATTAATACCAAGTAAAAAAATTTGAATATTTTTGTATTTTTTCTTTTAAATAAATCTTTATTTATAATTCCGTGGAAAACCCGAAACTTTTTGGTCTCCTCCGACTGATATTTTACCTTTGGACTAGAAAGAAGGTTCTGCAAAAGGATCGTTAAAAATCATCAGAGTAGATAATGGTCAATTTCAAATTAGTATAAAGAGTAATTCAATACATAAAATGAAAATGATGACAAACGGCAATGTATATAATTTTAGTGTAAATTACAGCAATTTTTAATTTATAATATTCTACTATTTCCAATTAATCCACTGGTAAATATTAAAATTAATCAAAAATTAGTAAAATTCCTTCAATAATTCAAATCTATTAATATTTAACATTCGTGAAAGTTTTGATGGACTCACATTTCTCTCAATATAATACATTTTTTCCTTTATTGTTTCGTTCTGAAATTTATACGAAAAAAAAATTTTTTATTTTGGTATTTTCTTCAGAAAAATACAAATGTTTTTGTAAAAAAATGTATAAAAGTTAGTATAAAATGATTGTAATTTCGTGGAAACCCCGAAAAGTTGAATAAAAAAAATAATTAACTACTTGAAATTAGGATAAATGGTAATTCGATAAAATGATGATGAAAGGCAATTTGGGAAAAGAAAAATTAAGGATAATTGTAATTCAGTCAAAAATTATGCTAAATAACATCAATAGTAATTTAGAACAACTAAAATTAGGGCAAACGGCAATTCGGAAAAAAGCAATAAAGCCAAATCTTAATTCATGAATATAGAAATCAGGTGATATGAAAATGATAACAAATGGAATTGATACCGTCAAAAGGGGTAATTGCGGACATGTGGGTAAAATCGGACATTCCTTAATTGTTAGTTAAAATTACTTAAGGAGGGTGGTTTTAACCAGAATCTAGAACTAAACTAGAACTGATTCCAGATTCTTAGAATAGTTTTGATTAATGTCCGAATTTACCCCACATGTCCAAAATTACCCCGCTTAACGGTAGTAACTGGTGATTTGCAAAAATATGAATTAGGTTAAACAATATTTCCGAAAACCAGAAATGAGGTCAAATTGTTATTTGGTCAAATAAATTTCGATAAGATAAATATTAGGAAATGTACAATTTGGGGAATATTCACACGTTTTTTATGGTTAATCTAGTGACCCTAACATTTTTATTATAAGGGATCTTAAATCTGCACTATAGAGAGCTGTAAAATTCTCTGAAGTCGGGATTTCGTTGCATCGAGACGTTTGATTCCTTTAATCTTTAATGCTAAATATAACAGCGCAATTTCAATAATGTAAAATTTTTCGACTTATCAAGAAAACTGCGGATTTCATATTTGTTTTAAGCAAACAACAACTTCCAAAGAGTGTCTAATGATATATTCTAGCCACTCTATATCCACCCTTTTAATTCATCTAGTTTTAATTTATCAGAGTACCCCTTCCCATGTATCTCATCTAACCTGGTACAAAAATAATTGGATCACTTGGCTGTTATTGGACTTGCAAGGGGACCTTAGAAGACATTCATCTTACTGCAAAAATTAATTTTGCAGATTCCGATTTTTTTGGAAATATATTTCAGTTTGAAGAGATTGAAAGTTAAAAACTTTATATAATATTTCGATTTGATTCCCTGTAGTTTGTAAAACTGAATTAATTCTGAGGTCCCCTTGAGTCGTTAGAATAATCAACAATATGCTCTATTCTCCTCTATTTCTTCTTGATTTTCATATCCTATTGTTAGTATCAATCAAGAGACTTAACAAACACTAGCCTCGTGCCAAACGGGGGCACCCTATTTTTTAAATAAGTTACGAAGCAGTCTACCCTCTTTATAAAACAGAAAAAAATCTAAAATTAAGTCTTATTTGGTTTTTCAATTCGAAGAATTTTTTTAAAGAACTTTCGTCTTCAGTACTGCTTCGTCATAAATCACTACCTATAATTCTACGAAACTTTTTGAGAAGCTTGAATCTAAGGCAGGAAATCAAATCATAAAACATTGTCACAGAGATTCAAATCCAAAATCTTTGGTTTTCGAAATCGCTCATAATATGTAGCTTAAAACATTCATTTGCACTGCAAATGAAATATTAATATTTGTAAAGTTTGGCTTTTCTTTGGATTAACTAATACACTAAAATTAACTACCTACTGATTAAAAATAAAAAGTATATCCATAAAGTCAAAACAAATGGTTAATTGTTACAGTATAAAAGTAATAAACTGTCATGGGTATAGTTGCTTACTACAAACTCAGGCCAGCCAAAATTACAATCCGAATTCAAAAAGACTGATCAAAATTATTATTCAGATCCTACTTTTAGCCAATTTTGAAAAGGACATAAATTCTCTCTGTTTTGTTTAAACTTTAAAGAATGACAATTCGGATTGACAATCTTCGGCAGGCTGAAAATTATAACAAAGAAAAATAATCATATAAAGCAAAAAATTATATATCTATAGAGAAAAAAGAAAAAAAACACTTATATCTTTGGCAAGTAACGCTATTATAGCGCACCGAGGAAGAACAAGTTATGTTTAGAACACACAAATATGGCACCTTGTTAAACTTCGATTTTTTATCCATTTTGAGTCTTCATAAAATTCAAAATGGTTCCTTTTATAAAACTCCCGGGCGCTGGAGTCACTGGATTTAAAATACGGTATTCACGTTACAAACGTTTCAGAACTTTTTATTTTTACTCGAAAGGTGTTCTTCGAATAAAGGAGAAGCAGATCCATTTTAAATCATTCAAACA
>CAKNWW010171451.1:0-10149 GCA_932074435.1 Andricus kollari
AATATAAAGTAAAAATTATTTGAACGTTTCAATGAAAATTATAGATTTAATGCTTGTTATGCTGTGAACTAATTAATTATTATAATTATTAGCTGATTAATCTTTTTCACAACATTAAATTATATAAAGATTGAAATTTAATTTGCCTAAATGAACTAATATAAATTTATTAGTCACATTAAAGTTACGTAATTGAATATTGGCTATAATTTGTATAATAAAAGTTTATTTATAATTGAAAAATGCCTATTTCAATTATATAATTTTTGTAAATGTTTGTGATGTTGTGAAATGAGTATCTGAATTCAGGTTTAAAAATTATGTGCACATACATTTCATCCCCCGTGTGGGCCCCCCCCCTCCCACCTTGAACTACCCTATAAACATGTAGATGGGTCTCAGGAGTGTAGATGCGAAATTTGGTGACAATTCATGCCCGCGTTTGCAATTGATGCGGCGACGCACATACGCACACACATTCAATTATACATACAGGGTGTCCACGCTGGGGCTTACCAAAAATTATGCAACCTGTCTCACACGACAATGCTAATCTTATGGCCGTGTATGGCGGGTTGCATACTTTTCGGTAAGCCCCTGCGTGGACACCCTGTATATCCCTTATCAGCCCCCTCCCAATACTTTTAAGACCTGTCCGGGAGCCTAAAGAATGTGTGAAAACCTTAGTTCCGATTGGTCAAAATCTGTGGATTTGCGGTGTCCCCTCCCACCTGCTTCCAATACTCTAACGACCTGTCCGGAAGCCTAAAGAATACGTGTTCAAAATTTGTTGCCTATTGGTCAAAAACTTCTTCGGGGAAGGAAATGGAAATAATGGGAGATTCTCCAAATTGAAATTTAAAATACCCTCTTTAAAATACTCTAATTTTTTCAAGTTACTTCCTTAAAGCATGCAGATTGTGGAAGGTGAGAATCAAAAATTGCCCAAAAAAGGAAAATAGGTCGCTCTTTCTCATAGGGCAAGTGTACCAATTACTGCAGGTATACCTATTACTGCGTTTTTTTCGCCTAATCAGAATAAGCTGAGTACAAATAATTTTGTTGACAGCAAAAAATGTCTAGAATCAATAAGAATTTACTCTATTGTATAACAAAAGCCAAAATGTCACTAAATTAGTTATATATTCTGAATAAATATTTGAAAAAAAAACATTCATAAAACTTGAGAAATCCACCATTTTGCTTCTATTTCAGTTACCGGAGTACTGTTCTTTAATCAGCTTTAGATTTATTGTATAACCTTGTGCGCAAAAACATGCAAATTGTTTTACTAATTAAAAAATCAAGCGCGCAGAAATATGTACACATTTATTACTGTGGCGCTCATTACTGTGGTTCGAAATTCAATTAGTACCTAATACTGCGGTGCTATCAACATGTGAACCTAACCTTCGCTTTAAGTTTTTGATTGAACACACGTCAGACGCTTTGAAATGATAGGTTAATTATTTTGATTTAATTTGTTGGTAAACGATGGCTACAGTGAAAAAAAGTGAAAAAGAAGGAGCCAAAGCCCAAAAGGAAATCTTTAAAAAGATGTTCTTACGGAAAAGAAAATTTGCTGCGGTTGCCGTGAAGGAGGTTATGCAAGGAGAAACGTTTGCAGCTGTATCACGAAAATATTCGATACCAGAATCAACAATAAGAGCCCGTTGTAAAGGAAAATATGCAGACAAAAACCCTAGGCCGAATACAATTTTATCTAAAGAAGAAGAGAGTCTTGTGAAGTGGATTTTCATTTGTGCCAATCGAGGATTTCCTGTAACTTGCGAAATTATATTTCTTTTGTTGTTAAATTATACTTTGAAGAAAATGACTTAACAACAAATGCATTCTTTAAATAAAAAAGTTATTTATTTGAGAGATATTTAACATAAAATTGTTCATTTATGATTTATATGCTCGTGAATAAATCAAATTTAAATCCGCAGTAATAGGTACCTCAGTTTGCAGTAATACGTACTCGGTCTTTTTTCAACCGCAGTAATAGGTACAATATGTTCTTTTTTTCAATTTTTTACATTTTTAATACGTTATGTTAGGTTCTCGTACTGGCCAATTTTTTTTCAATGCACAAAATACATTATTCTTTAGGCTGAAACAGAAGAACCATATTATTTCAATGTAAAATAGGTGAAAAATTGAATTGAAGTGAGGTTAAACTATGATACCGCAGTAATTGGGACACTTACCATATGTATTGTATTGCGTATTATGTATGCGTATGATGTATTGTCAAGTGCGCGAGGAGTACACAACTCCTGAAATCGGTGTACAAAGTTCATTGCAATTACCCTGCTGTCACTACAATTTCAAAGTGCAATCACGGAATCGGTGTACACCGAATTTTGAAGTTATGTACCCCTCATAAATGCGTCAACCGTTGCACTAATGAAAAAGTATAGTCTCTCCTAAAAAGTTCGTTTTCTTAAAAAAGAATAGAAAGCATAAATTACTATACTTTCTAGCCTTAATAATGGAAATCTATATATCGTGTCTCACTTGTCGGAGGGACGAAATCTTAATGTAGGTACAGTTTATAGTGTTCTATTGGGAACTCGACGGAGTTTGCAGGGAAAGGGTAAAACTGTGCACTGTACAACTGTGCACGGAGCAACTGTGCATGAGCCCATCTGTGCACGTCGGTGGCCACTGGTACAACTGTGCACAGGCCATCTGTGCACGTCTACATTTCGATATGTACATTTGGGAGTCTCCCATCTGTGCACGTGGACCGTTGTTAGGGTACCATCTGCGCTCGTCGACATTTCAAAATGCACAGTTGAGAGTATCTTATCTGTGCACGTCTCAAATAATACGATCAGATTTTTAAATTGCAAGTCCACGTGTACTGAGGGGTGACTTCCAACTGTGCACGTCTCAATTTTCGAGAGGTACAACTGTGCACGCGTACACGTCGAGGGCCGTTGGTACAACTGTGCACGTTGTTGGACACTGGCACAGCTGTGCACGTGTAAAATTATACGATCAGGTTTTCAACTTACAGGTCCACGTGCACAGATTACACTGATAGAAATAATAATGTTGATTTAACCATATGATCGCTGGTTGAAAAATTACGAGTATATTTATAATATAATACGTGTACTTCAATGATAAAGAGGAGGAAATGCACTTACTGAAATATGGTAAATACAAGTTACTTATATTTGTGGTACAAAAATGTAATATTTGTGTTGCTATTGTATGAAATGTGTAATTCTATTAAACATTTGCGTGAGGGAACTATCTCTGAAATGTTGTCGTTTAGCAATACCCTTTGTATGGCTGATTTACCCGACTCGCTTTGTTTAGTTTACAACAGGCGCATCTTGATCGCGCCTGCGCGTCTACTTTCGTAAGCAACAAGAATCGGATGGCCAAAACAGACATACTGTATGGCTGTATCTATACCAGCAATAAAATATAGGTAATTTAATCATAAATATTGTTGTACCACTTATTCATTTCTATCAGTGTAGGAACTCTCAACTGTGCACGTGTACAGATGGAAGACTTCCAACTGTGTCCGTCTACATTAATTTTATCAGATTTTCAACTGACAATTCCACGTGCTCAGATGTGTACACGTCATGCATAACTGGGAGACTCCCAACTGGGCAAGTCTCAATTAATACGATCATATTTTTCGGTTACAAGTTCACGTGCAGTAGTAGTCCAGTAGTTGCCTAAGGAAGTTAATACCGCGATTGCACTTGAATCAATAATTTAATTTCAATCTCGATTTTTTTTACAACGCCCGTTCAGTAATGAAAACCTCGACTACCAGCACTAAAGGCCCAATTTTTCAGTTCCATGTTTCTCCGTGTGATATTACGCGAATTTCCTTAGATCTAGATTTCAAAATTACGGAATAATTTTCAACGACATATTATTAGTATTTAAATTTATAATTATAATCATTATTATTGATATTTTCTTCCAGATTTATGACGTTGGACTTTAAATATTTACTTAAGCCTTGCCCTTTACTGTTAATAATAGTAACCGTAAATGAAATAATTCTAAATTACATGGATTTACTGAATACATTATTTTAGAATCTAATTTAAGCAAGAATTCAAGTGGTCAATAACTGTTAAGAAATAAATAGTTATTAGAAATTTGGGTAAATGATAAAAATTAATACAAAAGTTGCCAGCAATTTATTGTGACATCCTAACCTTCATCTCTCAGCATGATTTGAAATGAAATCGGTAAAATAGTGTAAATCAGAAGCTTAAACAAAAAAGAATACTGTATGGTACCACTACAAAACTTCAAGAATAACATACTTCATCAAACGAACGCTTTTTTTCGGACAAACTCCGAAGCAACACCAAATGCAAAAAAAGCAAAAACAAATGCGGAGCGAACACCTTATTTCGGCCAAGAGATGGACCTCTAGTCGTCTGATACGCGTGAATCACCGGTCGGGCCTTTGCATTTTTCGAGTGAAAACGAACTTTATTGTGTACTAGTGTTTGTGTTAGAAGTCTCTGGAGCCTGGCTGCAATAAGCAGGGGATATAATATCTGTAGCTGGAAAGTGGGGATGCCCCTGGCCAATTGGGTTTGACTTTGAGCGAGGCAGCACGTTGACGTAGTGAAGGGTTTTCCCACAGTCAGGCGCGATATATTATATCGTATTATATTGCAGCCCGACCCTCACTTATTGTTGTGACAGTAAAGTGCGGCTTGTAAAATATCATTTTGCAAAGGTTAGCACAAAAGTGATACTACTGGTGCTTATGAGTAACCAGTGAATCTCACTGATAAAACCAGTGACGGAATTCCAGTAAGTGAACCAGTGAAAACTCACTGATTGTCAGTCACACACATCTGGTTGTTTCAACCAGTGAGATTTTATTGGAAATCAGTGACATTTCACTGGTTCATTTGAAGAAAGCGTTGTAAAAAGCCTCATAGCATATTTAGAGGGAACGTTAATTTATTATTAACAATAAATAGCACGTAAAGCGTGAGAGATAGGTATAAATCAATGTCAGTTTATAATATCGATATTATATTATACAATAGTATACGTGGTACTCAAAATTCAAAAATGGCATACATTTTTACATATATCTTAAGGTTTGCGAGATATTTGTTGTTAAAAATGAAGATAAGGTTATTGCGATAAGGTTTCTTCTGGTCCCAGTTGGACATTCCAGTGGGACATTCCAGTGGAATGTTCCAAAGGAGAGGATATTTGACATGTTCCGGGGACGTGGCTGGAACGTTCCATGCTATTAGGTTATAGATACAGGCCAATTTTAAAATGCTTTAATCTTCAAGTCTCAAATGTACAATCTTTTAATTTTGAAGTCTTGTATTAAAAATGGTTTAATATGATTAGAATTTCCAATTTGAAATTGTGCAATTAGGTGCAATATTAAACATTTGAATTAAAAATAGTCAATTTGCGAATGTTTCGTTATTTATCTTTTAGATTTAATTCTAATTCACTCTGACCTTATTGATTACGAATTGTCTACTATATTACCGAATTTTCCGTATGTATAAACCCATTTCCAAATTCCACCTCGTCCAGGGCTAGTATAAGGTTTCAATTTTTTGTAATAAAGGACAATGTTAAAAATCGATCGTTTTCCGCCCCACTTCGGAACGGTTTCTAGCTAATCTAAATGGCTCTAATAGGCGTGTATTTGATGGAAATACATGCTTAAAATCGGCGTACTCCGGGGAAATTGCTCCAGTTTGCCATACATGCGTAAAATTATATAAACCTTGTTTAACCGCTGAAGGTGGATTTTTGGAAACCAAACGGTTTTCGCCCCGCTCCGGAACGTTTTCTAGCTATTCTAAATGGCTCTAAGGGACTTGTCTTTGATGAAAATACATTTTTTAAACCGGCGTACTCCGGCGAAATTGCTCCAGTTTTCCATACATGCGTAAAATCATATAAACCTTGTTTAACCGCTGAAGGTAGATTCTAGGAAATCGATAGATTTTTGACCCGCTCCGGAAAATTTTCCAGCTATGTTAAATTGCTCCATTAGGCTTGTATTTGATAAAAATACATGTTGGAAACCGGCATACTCCGCGGAAATTGCTCCAGTTTGCCATACGTGCGTAGAATCACATAAACCTTGCTTAACCGCTGAAGGTGGATTCTCGGAAATCAATCGATTTTCGAGCCGCTCCGGAACATTTTCCAGGTATGTTAAGTTACTGCATTAGGTTTAAATTTAATTGAAATACATATTGAAAACCGGCGTACTCCGGGGAAATTGCTCCAGTTTGCCATACATGCGTAAAATCATATAAACCTTGTTTAACCTCAAAAGGTGGATTCTTGGAAATCGATCGATTTTCAAGCCACTCCGGAACATTTTCCAGCTATGTTAAATTACTCCATTAGGCTTGTATTTGATGGGAATATGCGTATAAAACCGGCGTACGACTGCGGGGAAATTGTCCGTATTCAGAGGTACGACCAGTATCGTCTTTAAATCCACCTTCAGCGGTTAAACAAGGTTGATATGAATTTACGCATGTATGGCAAACTGGAGCAATTTCCCCGGAGTACACCGTTTTTGAACATGTATTTCCATGAAATATACGCCTATTAGAGCAATTTAGAATACGTAGAAAACGTTCCGGAGCGGGGCGAAAATCGATTGATTTCCAAAAATCCACCTTCAGCGGTTAAACAAGGTTTATATGATTTTACGCATATATGGCAAACTGGAGCAATTTTCCCGAAGTACGCCGGTTTTAAACATGTATTTTCATCAAATACACGCATATTAGAGAAATTTAGAATAGCTAGAAAACGTTCCGGAGTGGGGCGGAAATCGATCGATTTTTAACATTGTCCTTTTACAATCAATTAAAAAATATTTCCAAACTTATAAAAGCAGCAGCAAAATATTAACGTTCTTATTTTCAGAACACAATATCTTTTACATTTTTTATATAAATTCAAATCCGTACCCATCATCTATTTTTAATTCAGAGGTTTAATATTGCACGTGATGGCACAATTTTAAATTGGAAACCCTAATTACATTAAGCAATTTTTAATATAAGACTTGAACATTCAAATATTGTAAACTTAAGACTAAAAAATTAGGTGGAGTACACACTGCTGGAACCGGCAAGGAAGCTGTTTGCCAGCTGTTTTTCACGTAAAGCTAAATACGAAATAAAAGAGAATTACGTATATAGTCATGCAAATACCTCAAAATATTATTTTCAAGGTAAAAACCGATATAAATCATGTTTTAAAAAAAAAAGTGATAAATAATAATCATTTTAAGTTTTAACATTTAAAATTATATTTGTGGGCATTTTCATGTCCATGTTCGTAATCAACGCATCGAAATACATTAGTATACGAGGTTTTAAAAAATGTTGTCAACACAATATTTTTCTTGTTGAAAGCGTGGTTTTTTTGACGTTTTGACTTTGAAAATTGTTTTTTTGTTGTTGTTATTTTCATGGCCATATTCGTAATCAGTGAATGAAAAGTACATCGCTATACACGCTTTTCGCAACTTCACGCCCGAGGGGAAAAAACGGCCGGCAACCATCAACTATACTGGCGCCGGAAAACAAGTCCCTTTTGTTGCCGGCACCAGCAGACTAGTCACTAGGTACAAATTGAAGCTTGATCGCGACTATTAGTGCACCAAAATTCGGTAACCATAGAACAAATATTATCGATGAGCCCAGGGCAATGCATTCATTACAGGGATTAAATTGACTTTCCCTTTAATAAACCACAAGGTTTTCACAACAGATCTTTAAAATTACGCAAAATCATCAAATTTTTTCTGAAAAATTAGGCCAAAAATGCCCTAAACATTTTTTTGTAAGATTTCAATGAAGATTTCATCAATTTCATCAATGCGAAATTTCATCCGATTGGACTATGTAAATTTGCTTACGCGGAATTTCTGTTTCTCAAGAAGGAAAAAGAATTTCCACGTGCACATTATAGTTTTCAAACTTTGCGACTTGTGAACCACCCTAATATTTATATTTAAGAAGAAAAAGTAAAAGCTGAAAATCGAAAAAAATTACTGTCAAAGAAAAAATATATTGCCATAATAACGACCATAATATTTTATAACAATATTTTTTAATACAAAGTGAATTAATATTGTATATATTCTCTACGAATCTTGCCAACGTTTCGTGAACGTTGCAGTTAACTTCTTCAGGGCTGACCTGGAACTGAAGTTTCAGGTTATGTTGTTCTCACATATATTCTCTACGATGCCTGTGATTGGCCAGAGCGCCCCATGGTAGAAACTGCTCCAACTTGATTGGCTAATCAAATTTTATTTAAGATTTCGATTTCTTCTCTATGTTTTCTTAAAAATAAAAAGGCACACTTCAGTGATCCGGGAGTATATAAAATCCCTTGTTCTTGTGGCAGAGTCTATATTGGAGAAACCGGGAGGGCGTTGAGCCAACGTGTAAAGGAACATGAGAGTAAAGTCAGGATTAAACATTTCACGCAATCAGCACTAGCTGAGCATCATATTGAAACAGGGCATAGCATTTTATTTGACAAAACAATCGTCATCGCAAAAACGTACAATATTTATCCAAGAAAACATAGAGAAGCAATCGAAATCTTAAAACACCCTAATAACATTAATAGGGACAATGGATATAATACGAATCCGATTTGGCTTTCCGTCCTCTCGGGCTTTTTAAAAAAGACTTGATTGGCCAATCAAGTTCAAGTAGTCCCTACCATGGGGCGCTCTGGCCAATCACAGGCATCGTAGAGAGAATATATGAAGAAGTAAACTGCAATGTTCACGAAACGTCGGCAAGATTCGTAGTTTTGCACACGATTGAAACCCAAAAAAGCTTTAAATTTTAAATTTAAATTTATCATAATGAATCATCATGAATATAGCAACCATATTGTTGACAGTACATTATGCAAAAAAAAAAAAATGAATACAATAGATCTATATTCTGGAATTTGAAATTTTATATTCAATTATATTATGTATTTTGCTATTTTATTAAATAATGCTTAGTATTTTAAAGTTTTTAAAACTTGTAAATTATATGCCTTGTTATTGTTGCATAATTTTTTCAAAATGATGAATTAATAATATGTTGTAAAATAATATTTCAATTTTAAATAATCCTCAACGATGAATTAAAACAACAAATTCAATAAAGATGAATTAATTCAAAAATATACGTTTATATTACTTATACATATACTAATACATATGCAAATATATAAAAAATACACCTATTTAATATAAAATATTGTATAGTAGGAGTGAAAAATTCCAGAGCACCCGCATTGTTTCCGTAACCTCAATAATTGAGGTAGAAAACAATTTTTACGTACTTGTTGTGTGAGTAGATCAATATAAATTATTAATTTATACTTTCTTCTACCTTTTTAATTTTTTAAATATTTCATTTCTATAATTATGTTCTTATAATTATTCCTATACTCGCGAAAAAACTATAAGAAATTTCTTATAAGCCTATAATGATTTTCCTATAATACTTGTTAATAAGAGAAGCTTATTAAATAAAACTTATCAACATTTTTAAACCTTCAAATTTTCAGGATATAATATTTTTCCCATGAAAAGTATTTCAAAATAATTTATTTTCTTGTAAATATAAATATGGAAACATAATTTAATAATTTTTTTTATACTTTCTGCTGGTTTTTGAGTTTTAATTCAGAAATGATAATATTTTTATAATTAATATTCTAAATTTATATAGTTATATTAATAATAATTGTATATGAACGATGCAATATTTAAAACTGAAACGGTATTGAGATCCCCTGCGATGCAAAACACCATTTATTTTTTTAGTGCGGCCAAAATATGAACTCGTGAAATCAGGTAGAATAACAGCGTCCTCAGAAATTAAAATATTAAAATTATCATTATTGTATACAATTTTTGATAAAAAATAAAATGCGATTTTTATTACAATTTCAAATCATTTGTTCAGAGTAAAAAAAATTGGGTTGTGATAAAATCAGTGTAACGATGATTTTTAAGCCTTTTTTCACGTTTCAAACTTATGAATTTTAATACAGCACTTATAATAATCAGATCCAGTTTTCCTCAGCGACAAAGAATACTATTTAACCTAA
>CAKNWW010171491.1:0-10892 GCA_932074435.1 Andricus kollari
AATTGTTGAATCATTAAGGGTATCAACAAAAAATTATTGTGCATAATTAGCAGTAAAATTCTTAATATAAATCTAAAATATTTCAGGTTGGTCTCTCAAAACCAAATTTCTAGTCATATCCCGGTTATCAAACATTTTTCCAGGTCATCAATGATGCTTATTCAATAGAAAGAGCATGAAGAAGCCTATCGTAACTGTAGTGAAAATAAAATTTGTCTAATTAGTATTAAAAGAGTTATAAATCGTTGAAGAAGAAAGTGTCGCCTCCAAACCTACTGAATGCTTATTTTTATGAATATATAATAAAATTTTTATTTTTCAACCTGAAGGTATTTAAAGAAAACAACCTAAGCTTTTTTCAGTAAGCAAAAAAAAAGATGATAAATAAGTATCATATCATGTAGTATCAAGTGACAATGAAAGTGATAGAATAGATTTTTTTTACCAAAAAATATGATTTCTGTGCCAAAAAATCACTGTCATTTTCACCGTTGAAAATGTAAGAATGTTAAGCATTGTGAACCTTTAAAGTTAAATTATTCTAAAAAAGTTGAAAATTAGATGCTTTTTTAATAGGAAACATTTAAAATTATTCAATTCAATCTTGAAGCGTTAAAAATTAAATATTTTCCAAACCCTGTTTTAAAATTTAGGTATTCTAAAATTATTATCTTGATTGTCGTTAAGAATGATTAATTTTTAAATTGTGCATCGTGATTTGAAAAATTCAATCATTTTATTCAAAGTTGCAAAATTAGTAACTTGAAAATCAAGGGGAACAACTTCATGTTGAAGACAATTTTATAAGATGTCAAACTGACGTATATATGCGCTTCAATGTGGACAGAACACTGAGAAAATTTTTTGTTTGTTTCAAACAAACAAATTCGTTTCAATGCAGTTTGATTTCAACCAATTTTCAATTGAAATAAACCAACCAAGCTTGTGGGAATAAAATAAAATTGGTTTATATGAAACACATTTTTTTCGTTTAAATATAAGTTTTGTTTAAATCAAAGAAGTGTATGCAAACAAATATTTTTGTTATAATCGAATAAACATTTTTCTCAGTGAATAAATAATGAATAAATCGTAGATTATTATATGTAGCTTATATCTTTTGTCACTCGGACTTTTAAATATAGAAACAGTAGTACAATTTCACAATTTGCTTCGATGAAACATTTTGCCCTCTTTTATTTCTTCTCGTGAGTTTTGCTTATAGCGTTTACTATTTGAACAGGTGGGCTCAGAAATATCTTTATTGCTATTCCATTTGACCTTACTAGAAATTAAGATATTCAGTGTTGTATTATATCGGCACGTGCACCTATGAGTGGTAGAAACTGTAAATTTTAAATTTGTTGCTTCACAACGAAATTGCATAAAAAACGTTCAAAGATATTTTGCTAGTATTCTAGTTCAGTGTTGTAACTTTTTTAGAAAGCGTTTCAGCACCCTACTAAATTCATCTGTCGAATCCTTTCCCATTCTCAGATGCCGATATACAATAAACTGATTTAGGGCGCCTTTTTTTTCTGTCGACCTTGACAAATCTAGAATAACTCTTGACAGACAGCGTGAAATTTTAGTTACAACTTGCGAAGAAATCGCAGACCACACCAAGAGCTATTGGTATAGGAATATTCTGATGAGTGACGTTCTCGAGAAAGATGTATATTGAGGAACCTTCTGACAGGTTATGAGGCAATAAAATGTACCTGTGTACCCTGAACTATTTCCTATAAGTTTCTATGGTCCTAACTGGCTTAACTGAAGTAACCCTGAAATCAAATTATTTTATTTTTTGAAAACTGTTTAAGCCATCAATTTTAACGATTTCCCTTTCCTAAAAATGGACCTAGCACTAATGAACATACGTGACATAGAGTTTGTTTCCTTATGTACGTTACATCTATTCTTTAGGGGCCATACATAAATTACGTAACACATTATTGAGCACTTTTTTTATCACCCCTCCCCATGTAATAATTCGTAACCAAGGTTACGCAATATTTTCAAATATTTTCAGCCGTGTCTTATTAAAGACAATTAATAACTTATTTACATGGAAAGAAAGAAAATTAAAACAATATGAATTGTGCAACAAAGGAACTATACTCTCCTCGAAAATTAAAACGTATAAAAGGATGTGTTATCTAGTAGAAAAATATCCTAAGAGACTTAATTTTTTTAAATTTCTAGTATATGTCTCCCATTGTTTTATATTTTTTATGGTTTTCAAGTTAATTTTTTAAATTGTCTCTGCGGGTTACTTTAGTAAATAGTGCTTTTTTACTAGTTACTATATACATATATTATTTACTATGTAGATTTAGGTTATGCATTTTTCTACATTTTTCGACTTTGATCTCAATAAAAGCTAATAAAAATGTAATAAAACGAGGTTATAAAATTGTCTTAGTTATTTATTAAATCACTTAAATTTATACTTTTAGAAACAATTTACAAGATTAAAACACTTTGAATATTCTTACTTCTTGCTTAATCTGTCATCAAATCCAGAAAAGTAGATCATCCAAAATCTAAGGAAGCATTAGTAAATGGTGCAATATCCGATAAACTAAACAAATTTTGAATTAGTCAATTTAAAAATTGTAAAAAATATTTTGTTTTTGGATATTTTTCTACAGAATGATGGAAGAAATAAAAAAAACTAATCTAATTATACCGATATAACTTTTTTTTACTTTATAACTTTTTATTACAATCTATTATTGTAGTTACTGTACTTTAATGTCATACAGACTTCACAGCCCAAATTGCTCTAAAGCAGAGGATATAGAGTGGTTTTTAACGAAAATAGTGGAATAATAGGAGAATGAATTCTTTTAAATAAAATTAATGTAGGTAACATATTGCATTCAATATGAAACACTTATATTTTCTTAGTTTTCAAGTGTAATTTTCAAACAAAAAAGTCGAATTTTTAACAAAACATTTGAATTTTTAACCAGATGGTCGAATTTTCAAACTTAAAAGATTAAACTTCAACCAAAAACAGTTGAATTTTCCAGCAAAAAAAAACTTCATAGAAGGCAGTTGACTTTTCATCAAAAAAGTTCATTTTCAACCAAGAAAGAGGAATTGTTAATCCAAAAGGACGAATTTTGTATCCAGAAAGACGAGTCTTCAACAAAACAGTTTGGATTTTTGACTATAATAAAGATGAATTTTCAACAAAATAATTGAGTTTTCAAGCCAAGAAAGTCAAATATTTTAAAAAACAGTTGACTTTTAAAGCCAAAAAGATGAATACTCAACAAGACAGTTAAATTTTCTACAAAAAAAATGAATTTTCAACAAAAGAGTTGAATTTTGAACAAAAAAATTAAATTTTTAACCAAAAAGTAGAATTTTCAACTGAAAGAGATGAAGTCTGAACCAAAAATACAACGGTAGACTTTTCAACTAAAAAGAATTAAGTTTCAATCAAAAATAGTTTGATTTTCTTGTTGGGGTCTATTAATTTAGTTCACATTCAATCGAAAAATCGCGACAAAAGGGGAAAAGGAGGAAGTTTCTTGAAAACAAGGGAAAAAGAGGATTTCTTTAAAATGTTTGGCGAGAGTGATTTTCAAAAAATACTCAACCCTCATATCTTCAGCTTCTCGGACTACTTTGCAGTTGCTAATTAGATAATTATCCTGCTGTGGGACTTGGTTTCTAGAAAGTGTTGGATTCGGGTTTTTGGCTTTTTTATTGAGTCCAGTCAATAGAAAAATATCAAGAAATGGGAAATATGCAAGATTAAAAAAAATATTTCTATTTTTTCAAATTTACTTTCTCTCTTTGCGATGAGGACAAAGAGAAAATATTTAACTTTCTGTTTGCAAATGTTTATTATTTTCACAAAGAACTAGCAATGTTTAGAAAAAAATCTTTAAAAACATAAACTCTAAAAATTCATCTTGTGTAACAGAATTGCACAAAAAGACTTCAAACGATTCTTTTACGCAAGCTGAATTTTTTTGATTTTATGTTTTCAACGATTTTTTTTCTACACTCAGAAAAAATATTCTTTGATTAAAAGAAATAGTTTTTTGTTCCAATGAAAATTGGTGTTTAATTTTAAATGATTTTCTTTATTTTGAAGCTATTTTGGGCTAAATAAAAAAATGGTGTCAAAGAAACGGTTTCTTTAATTCAAGACAAATATTTTTATGATTGTAAATTTAGACCTTGTTGCCGTTCTGTAAAGTTCGGTTCTCAATCAACTCAACAGATGTTTTTTCTTAAAATTTAATTTTTCTTTTTTAATCAGTAATCGTAATTGGGCGACATTTCACTGATACTTAGTCTTATTCTCCTTAATACAAAATTTAATAAGCATCATAATGAAAGTTTAATGAATCGGCATTTAAAGAATGATAAAGGTGCATGCCCGAAAAAGCAATGGGTACAATTAATACTTTTTCGTTGAAAAAAAAAAAATTTTGATCGACTTGGTTGGTTTCTAACCCCCTGGCAGGGGGTATGTAAGGCTTGTCAATTGGATGAGAAGAGGGCGCGAATACCCGCGTAAGTACTTGTGTACCTACATACATGCGTCACATATTGCGTGTGCGGGAGTTGAGTTACGTCGCGTCGCGTCGCGGTGCTGGTTGAGAATGCGTGAGGGCGTAAGAGCAGCTTGCAACCGCAAACTGATTAAATGCGGTCTGCCGACATGCATGCGACTTACGAATGCCATGCCGCTCGCTGTAAACTACGAGGACAAGAACCGCAACTGGCTGCTGCCTGCCTGCTCATGCTCATTTTGAACAAAGCTTGAGCCAGTTTGTCTCCCAATTCTTTATTTCTTTTACTTAATTCTATCTCGTAACCACCATTCGGCAACGATGCCAGATAACTAATTGAATAAGAATCTTACACTGGTTACAACAACAAAAATAAATTCATTCAAGCTCGAAATGAAATCTGCTGCTTTCTTATAGATCATTTTATGCACCGAACGAAACAATTCAAAAAGAAAAATTAGATCTTCAAACTACACTGGAACTTGGATTTAATCAGCATGGGCTTACGGCGTTTCCAGAATTGATGTCCTCGGCGGTTTCGTGATGAGAGGAGTCGCGGGGCTGAAAGAGAGATGGTGCTCATTCAAGTGTGACAAACAGCATGAGGGCCAGACTCTCAGAACGTTAGTTGCATCAAGTTGCGTCATGCGTCCAAATACAATAGAAATGGTTCATGCGGCCTTGTCTGTTTATGTTTGGATTGTCTGGATTTATGTTGAAGGTCGCTGCAAGCCATGGACGAAACCGTACTTAATTCCAAGCTCCAGTGTACCACGTTTCCAGTTCATTAGAGACAATTGCATAACAAAGGAAAGAAGAGGGAGAAAAGGGAAAGAGTCAACTAAACCAACCTCTCGCTCTTTTTTGATTCTTTCTCCATCTCTTTTATACTACTGGGGACCAACATGTTTTGAGGTTAATTTAGACTTCCTCATCAGGGTTTATTGATAGGAAAGCTATAGGTATGAGTAATAGAAACTAATGCTAATTCAAAATCACATAATACCTGAAAATAAAAACCATAGATATTTATACAAAGTAACATTGACTTTGTCTAATTTTCCATTTATTGGTGAAAATTGATTAACCTACAAAATGCTTTTTTTTGTTTGTTAACAAGAATAAATAAACAATTTAACCAATTAGGTAATCTCAGTTTTCCCCAAGTGAAAACGTTATATACAGGTTATATATAGTGGACAAGACTAGACAAGATTTGTTTTATTTTTTATGTATAAAACAAATGAAAAATATCAGTGTTTTTGCCATTATATATAAACCGGTCCTCAACTGGTCCTCTAATCATATCAATTACAATTTCCCGATTTCTATCAATTTCGCTGAGAACCATAATTTTCGAAAAAAACGATCTATAGAAATGAACATTAACAATTAAAAATTATAATAGGTTAACTCCCTGCGTATAACTGTATTCAATAGAGACCAATATCTTTTCCACAAGCATCACAACACTAATTAAGTTATATATTTCAAAAATTCTAATTTTATTAAAACGTGATAAATATTGTTAAAAATACAATCACACTCTCGAACTAAGAAAGTTTTATTTTAATGCATATTGAAAAATTAAAAATTGAAAGTTTAAATATTAGAAAAATGGTCCACTTATTTTCTTTATTTCTTAAAATTTGTCAGAAAGTCAAGAAAATTAACCTCACAGTGATTTATTTTATAAATCTTTTTTATAAGAAACAGAAAGAAAAATACCAGTATGCAAATGTAATAAACTGAATCGATTGGTTCAGAAAGAACCATATTCAAAGTTTCTAACTCCACATGCGCAAATTCAAAAGTTTTATGCATTTGAGGCCGTGGTATTTCCAATCCAATTAAAATATGAGATTCTGAAGCTTCGGGAGTTCGCCACCCCGGATGGAACATTTTAATTTGCACTTTCCAAAAGTGAATATTTTATTTTTTGAAGCTCTAATTGAGGGACAGGCTACATTGATTTTCCGTGTATACATGATTACGAGATTACATGATTACATAAGATTACTAGAGATTACAAGTGGTTACACAAGATTATGTGAGATCACATGAGATTACACAAGATTATATGGATTAATCGAGATTATAGAGATTACATGGGATTTCAAAACATTACAAGAGATGATACAAGATTATACGGGATTAAACTTGAATAATGCAACTGAAGAAAAGAGATATAAAAATCACTAATAATTTAAGGGACTGTGTCGTATAGACATCAATATTTAAAGAATTAATCTCGGAATTACTGTAGAAATATAATTGGTATTTAAATTTTGTTCTCAAGTTCTGTACTCGATTGAACAAACAATTAAGTTTAAATTTTATTTCTTAATTTTTGGGAGAGTAAAAATTGTTGGTTGCATACTTTTAATATGTTTTTTTCGTTTGAAAATAAAATATCGTTAAAAACGGAATGTCATTACTGAAGGACAGTTTTTTAAAATACGTAATTATTTTTTTTTATTTGAAAATTAGATATACTTTTTCAATTTTTTTTCGTGAAAATAAGCTCCCAGTGTTCCTTGAATAAGGTTTTCCATACTTTTTGAAAAATATTTTTTCTGTTCAAAAATTAAAAATAAATTAATTGTAAATAGTGTAATAATTAATTAATGTAATGAATTAATAAAATAAAATAAGTAAAGTATTTTTAAGAATGTTTGCAGTATTTAAAAAATATATTGTCTAAAGATATTTATGAAAATATTTGAACAACGGTAAAAGAAGCTTCAAACGAACTAAAGCAATAATAATTTAGCAAAATAGATACAAGGGATATAAAGCTTGTAAAGATACTATAATCAGCTGAGTTATATTTTTATTCGAAGCACTTTCATTTTGGTTGGTTCTGGGGAAATGCATATATAGCGCCAAAAAACATTTAATCTCGCTATTTAATAGGGATTTAAAAAGTTTAAAAAGTGTTATCTATTAATATAACAACAAATTACAAGAGATTACAGAAGATTAGATGAGATTGAACCAGATTACATGGGATTACATCAGATTACATGGAATTACACCAGATTATATCGGATTAAACAAGATTACACATGGGATTATACAAGATTACACAATATTATACCAGAGATTACCTGAGATTACACTAGATTACATGGGATTCTACATCTCATTATTTTTGAAAAAGAGAAATTTATCATTTCGAAAAAGGGCTCAGGCAATGCTTTTAAATTTCATCTGTAAACTTTCAAGGGAACGTAGGGAACCATAATCATCCACAAAATTCGACATGCAAGCACTGTCATTGTCTGAATAATATTTGTGACTATTTTACTTGAGAAGAACGAAATATTCGCATTAGAAATTGGAGGGGTTTCGAAAATTTAATTTTTTGTTAATAAAAATAGGAGTCTTTTGAATAGCACTTTTGATTCTTTAGGCCACACTGCTGGAATATTCCTAAAATATCTCGGGATGTTTTTGAGATGTTTTTGTGATATTCAAATAAATTATGTCAGATATCATGTTTCTTGAAATTTCTTCGATATCTCACACGTGGACTCCGTGGCGGACTTTCATGTATTGGCAGCCTGGAAACCCTGCTTGCGCTCCAACTTGTTTGGTGTCCCTAACACATTTCAAGGTGCCCCTAAAAAATTATACTTTTAAACAAAAAAATATTATATTTCAGATTACATTGGAAGGAGAAAAAATTATATCCAAAATTATAGTAGTATAGCAATATATTTTTCTCCAATTTCTTTTTATATTTTCTCTAAAGTATGTTCTGGAAACGCCCATATATTTCTTAGGGGCATCACTATTGCATTTATTGACTCACCTTACAGAAAATATTTTGTCAATACATAAATACATTGTACATTTTTAATTGCAAAGGAAAAAGTGAAAAAAATATTCTCGTCATGAAGTACTGCTTTTTTTGCTATATTTTTTTACATTTCCTCAAAAACAAATAGAATTAGTGAACTTATTCACGATGAATGGAAATTTTTATTTTTTAATAATTTACTGTTAGGATATTATTTTTTAGGTGAAAAGAAATGACACGGAAAAAAATGTTCTTTGTTCAAAATCAAAAAAAAATCTTGCATTCAAGTCATCGCCAAATCTAGTAAATTGTTCGACAAATGTAGTTGAAATTATTGAATCAAGCTTAAATCATACTCTGTAAATCTGGACCGAGGTCGTGAATCAATATTACGTGATTGCTAAGTTATTATTATTATTATTACACAATTAAGCCATTTCCTTTTCGGGGTAGGTGAGACTCGCTCGGTTGGAAAATAATAATGTGAGGAAGGAGCTATAGATTTTTTAGATTGATCTAGAATTTTCGAGTTATTTATTTAAATAACACGTTCGTTCTACAACACTGCTCCGACCCAGGCTGCTGATCAATCTCTCTTGCGACCACCCCAAGTGAAGAGTCTTAAAAGCTTGTTATGTGAGGTTCCCCACTCACGCCCATTAGTATCCAAGGTCTTTTGTTTCAGGCGTCATTCACTCTACTGACATTTTTTTTATAAACGATATGTCGCCACACTTTTCTGTCCTGGCATACCTCTCTAGCGTCCTTCACGTCCATGCATTTTTTCATGCTAGCTCTCGCGTTTCTATGGCTTCTTATGTCTCTTCGAATTAGGGTCTCATTCATACAATCTAGCCATTCCTGCCGTGGTCTGCCTCTGGGCATACTGCCATTTACTTTACTTTTATACACTTGTTTAGTTAGTCGTTCATCTATGTCTCACCTATGTCCCGCTACCGTATAGGACAGTCGGTACAAATATAGAATTATGTATTGCCATTTTAGATATATGTACTTATCAACTTGTTCTAATATCTCATCATTTAGGATAATGGTGCACATAGTTTTCTCACCTTTTCCCTCAAACACTAGGGGAGACCGGGGCTAGTTGGGACACGAGGCTAATTGGGACAAAGCGAGTTTTAATACTAATATTGAACATATCGAGCCATATGTTGTACAGTGGTCGAAGCTCCCGATACGGAATATAACAGTGTTTTTTGATGTTAAAATATTGCGTTTCACAGACAATATCGCCGAATATGTATTTTCAAGGGTGGTGAGTAACTTTTTATTTGGTTGGTTTTTTCGTTAAATCGTCCTCGAATATTGTTTTTAAATTTTAAATGAATATGAACATGAATAGAGCATATCAACAGCTGCGAGAATTCGTTGTAGAATTTTTTCCAACCTTAAATTTTGGAATTTTTTGCAAATGTTGTTTACCAAAAATGCGGTTGGGGTAGGTTGGGAAAGATTATCTCGGGGCAAGTTGGGACAATTAAACGATTTAACGTAGAGGAGACCGGGGCGAGTTGAACATAGGGGCGAGTTGAACCAGTACGTTCATCTTCTAAAGTATTCGTCATGAGGGGCCATCAAATTAACTCGAAGTGATGTACTTGAAACTTGAATTGTCCCTGAAGTTATTTTGTTTATCTGTTGCATTGTCCAAAGTTATCCTAAAAAACTTGTTTTCGTTTAATGTCAATCGCATGTCGGGGCGAGTTGTACCACTTGCATATGGGGCGAGTTGAACCACTAAAATTCGTGGTATTATACGCATGTTCTACTGATGCTCCTATCAGAGACGAATTGAAAGCCAAACAAGAAAAAAGAGAACGGAAGCTGACGAAAAAAAAATATTTTAAAGGACTTTTGTAACTCAAAAAAGGCGACAGAGAAAAAAGAAACGGAGAAGAGAGGAAGACCAAGAAATAAGTAAAAAAGTAAAAGAGGAGGAAAAAAAAAAGAAAAAAAAGGTTCTACTCGCCTAAAAAAGGTATGCATTGTGATAAATGATTGAAGATTTGAATCATCATTTCAAAATTATTGACTCCGCTAAAGTGGTACAACTCGCCCCGCATGTATGTACAACTCGCCCCGAGCGTGGGGCGAGTTGAACCATTTTCCGCATCATCTAATTTCGCTTTTAATGAACGAAGTTATCAAAGTAAACTGTTGATACTTGTAGTTATATAAGCCTAAGGTGTATTAAACAAGGTAAAAATAATATGTTTTGAAAAATTTCGTCACAAAAAATATAAAAAATCGAACAATGTTAAGTGGTTCAACTCGCCCCGGTCTCCCCTATTTAAAGTAGTGCTAGACATAGCTTGTGGTTTTTTTTATTGCTTAAACTTTTTAATAAACATGGAATTTTTCCTGTCTACACCGAAAATCTAGAAAGATGAAATCTGAAAATGATATAAAGTGGCTCGATAAGCTTTTTTCGTACTTGAAAATAACTGGAAAATTAAAAAAATAAGGCAAATGTCTTTGAAAGTGATTGTTCCAACTTTCTTCCTTTTTAAAAATAACTAGAG
>CAKNWW010171930.1:0-13505 GCA_932074435.1 Andricus kollari
ACGTACGTGGCTTACATGATGTATTATTATTCTAGAAATTCACAGTACCGGTCACGTGTATGTGACTGCCTATTTTTCGAGGTTTCCTTCAATTCTTTTAGTGTTACTTATATGGGAGTTAAAATTTGTTCTCCTAAATATGTTGAGAGCTATCACAATACTCAGTAAAATGAGCCAAGGATGAAGAAATTTTGTCAATTTTTTAAGAAAATATTGCAAAACGAGTGCAAAGTCATTTTCTAAATGTTTGTGGGCTCATTTTAAAGGTATATTTCTATAGAAGTTGAACGGCTTTTAATTTAAAACTGTTTAACTGAAGTTAGTGATGAAAGCTTCTATTCTATACGTGTAAATTATTTATCCTTTAAATTAAAAATGTTATAAGCTTCAATTTCGAAAGTTTAAAATTCAAAAGAGTTCCACTTTGACTGTTTTAATTGTCAGTTTTATTATAGTTAATATGGTTATCTATTTCTATATTTTATGTTTAACTTGGAAAACCAATACATTTTTTTTGCAACGACCCTATTATTACACCAAAATATTGTTTCCTTTCTTTTTCAATTTTCATTTTTACATATTATACAACTTTGAAGTCTTGTAAAGTCCAAAACAAAATTATATTAAAACAATGGGGTCGATTATTTTGTCAACATATATAAATTATTTAGAGGGTAAAACTGTATTATAAAACTATATTTATTTCTTAAGTGGGCACCTCATTTGAATGCTGAAGGATTGCCTTTTTGAGACTCTCATTTTTTGCAATCGTTTAATATCTTCTGCCACCCCTTTTTGATTTACATGTTAAATTTGGGGATTTAGAGTTCTAAAAATATAATTTTTCCTCAAATTACCATTTTTTTAATGTGATTAAAACTAAACATCATTTACTTTGCATTTTTTCCACTACCTGTTAATTTAAAAAAAAAAAAATTTCCAATACAGAATAATGTTTCTCATGCTATGCACAAGCATTTTTTTGTTTGAAAAAATAAATATTTGATTTACAAAAATAAAGGTCAATGGAGATATTTCCTAATACAGAAAATATAATCTTCATTTTTGATATAATTCTACAAAATGAAATTCAAAGCAAATATTTCTTAATATACGGAATGTAATGTTAATTTTACAAAATTGTGAAAATAGACTTTATGCACAGTAATTTTCAGTATTCATAAAAAACTGACTAAAAGTTCCTATCGATTATACAATTAGACCAGATTAATCCAGATCCATCAACGCGTTTTTTAACTCAAAACGAATCACGCCGATAAAGAAGAATTCGTTTACTCGATCATTTTCATATACCTATATACGCAGTTATTCTTTTTCTCTCACTCATGTCAGGTATCATCACCCCACTCTCTCTATATTTCGAGTGATTTTGAGTTTCGATCAGAGCTGCCAGTGAAGATTCTTTCGATATAATCGCAACCTCTTTTTGAAGATGGGATGGATGCTGCAGGAATTGGAAAAATTCAATGATATCTCGTCTGTTGGAAAATTAACCAACTGTAAAAGTTAAATCTTGGCAATTAATTTTTGCATTTTTAAATGAAAAAGTTTAAATTTTGCCCGGTTTTAATTTGTATTATTCACAATTGAATATTTTCCTAATTCAAAAAACCTAAAAACTTTTAAATTCTGAAATTTCAAGCTGTAGATTTATAACTTGAATATTAACAATTTAGCAATTAATAAATATTTAAAAATTTAATATATAATACAAATATAACAAAATTTAACAATTTAAAAAGTTATGCAAAAGATATACAAGTTCTACATCTCTTCGAATTAAATATTAATGAAGATCACTTCTTTTTTAAATTGAAATTTTCATACAAAATACAAATCAAAATGACTCTTACAAAGGGAATGGAAATGGCTCGACAAAGGCTTCGACATTTTAATGATATGATAATGTATTGTGAATTGTGAGCTTCGAGTTCATCGCACGATAAAATTACTGATAAAGACTGATGCATAATCTAATCGTTTTCAAGTATGTTAATCTTATCCATTAATCGATAGACTGCAGACTAGACTAGTAAGCTTCTTCTGATTTCTGAGATTTAGGGATTTGTATAATTTAGTTTAGTGAATACTTTTTCGATTGGATTTAAGAACAAAGATTTTATCCTAAGGATTCTGACCCTTCGCCTTCCCTTTCGTGCCCTTTTTGTTTCTCCGTTGCTATGTGAATGTGAGTTGAGCCATATAAGGATTCTTTTTAAATGAATCACCAGCAGACGCAGTGGTATATATCACGCGATGACGTGCACTCTCAAAATAGGAGAAATAGAAGCAATTTTCAGCTCCGAGCAATATTTCGACAGTACTGATCTCACGTATGCCATAATTCTAGCATCACCTGACATATTTCGCTATTTCGGTTGATTGTTGGCCGTATTTCATATGTGCGGAGAAAAGGCATTTCTGCACGTATCTCGAGATGCTTTCTGAATAAGTAATAAAGCCACGATTTAGCTTTATTATGCAAACTCCGGGAAATCAAATAAGATTCATATGACTGGTAAAATTTAAACTGTCATTATAAAATATAAAGATATTTTATGACAAAAATATAAGCCCTAGTAAAGACTTTACTAAATTCTACGAACATCTCGGATAATTCCCGAGGTTTGCCGATGATCATAACTCGTGATTTTCATATAAAGCTCTTTTATTCCAGAAATACAGAGTTTGCTGAAATGTTTCATTGGTGGAAAGTACAATCTGGTTAGTATAGTATGTATAAATGTTACTGTTAAATAGGTTCCAAATTGAAATGCTTATTGTCTAAATATGCCTAAAGTTCGTTTGTTTGATAAATTTCTCTCGTGTAACTTAACCATTATCCGTCGAGGCTGAAACGTGTCTGCTGAGAATCATTTATCGGTTTCTCGATGTCTGATGCCCTCAACAGGCAGACATAACAGTCGAGGCTTTTTTCCCGTTGATCAAACAATCGCGAAACTCTATCGACCAATCGCAGAGCACGTACTTTCAACAAACCACCTCGGCTGTAAAAATAGTCTTTACTATTGGATATGACCATTTTCTCTCTTCTATTTCGGTCTCATGATCTCATTTCGAATTCTCCTCTTTCTTGGATGAACTCTTTGTGCCGAAAAAAATGAAATTCATCTCAGAAAATGTTTTATCTTTAACAAAAACTGGAATTGTAAGTCAGGAGTTTTGTAAATTCTAGATTTTTACCGACTCATCCTAACTTGGTAGAAAAATAAGAAAGTCGGCTTAACACATGCAAGGAATGGAAGTCATTCGTAAAAAATTTTTTAACACAAACGTCATCAACTAAAATATTTTCCCTAAAACCACAGACAACACGTCTTTTTGCCACACGAGTATGTACTATAGGTACGTAGGGTCGAGATTCGAAGTAACGGAAACCGCAAATCGGAGAGAGACCTCTTAATTAACACTTGTATCTCGCGTGACGCTAATGTTATTTTTTTTGCCACACCTCTTCTCTGCTGCACAATATACTCTTCACACCAATTTAACGACGCTCAGCAAATTCACACGCCCTTCAGGATCTGCCGCGCCAATTTTTCAAAGTGATAAACTACTTAATGTCGGGATTTAATGAAACAGACATTTTTTCAAATCGAGAAGAGTTCATTAAGAGACAAAGTCATTTATTACTTTTAAAAAAATTGAAATTTTAAACAAAAGCAGTATGCGAGAATTAAGTTTTGATCGTCAATACTTTGCGACTGCAGATTGCATTTGCACCCAACATTGTAACTTTTAAGTATACAGTGTATAGTGGTATAGGCTCAAGGCTGATAGAATCTGAAAGTATAAATAATACACCGACACTTTATTGCCTGTAGGTGTGAGTTAGTCGAGTGCATTATTACCATATGAATGTACACCCTTCTTACGGAACATTGCTCCGGAGGCATTAAGGTCCGTTTCCACGGTGTCCGTTGCCAAATGAAATCCCATTCTTATTATATGAGCTGCACGATGCGATGCTGAGGTTGTCAAAAATGAAGAATCGTACAAGAAGGCAAAGGGAATAAAAGAAGAGGGGTAATACGTTTTGGGGTGGAGTACTATGAGTGAAAGAATTTCAAGAATAATGAATTCGAAAGGCAGCGGAACAAGGGCCAAATCCTAAAGCGAATCAGTGCAAAGTGTATCGAATTCAGACGACCGGAAACTTCGTGATTTCGATGAAAAGTCAAAAGAAAAAGGAAGGCAATCAGGTGCATCTTAAAAACTTATTTCAGCCTATTTTGGAAAGAATAGTTTTCGCTTAAGACGAGTCGAGACAAGTCAAGTCAATAATTGAATACTTAGTGGGTGCTAGCTGTCAATTCTGGGTGGTCCAAGGGATAAATCACTTCTAAAATCGGTGTATATTATATTATTGAAAGGGAACATTTCAATTTCGTTCTTCGTTCTTCAGGGACTTTTACATAATTACATTTTTAAAGCGTATTTTCAAAGAATGCCTTCTTAATACTATAAATAATAAGAGAAGACATTTTTTGATTTTTCAGTGACAACAAATTTCCAAAATGATATACGTTTTTTGCAACATAAACGAACCAAGTCTCTCCATAAAAGAATATTTGAAATTAAGGATACATCCCTGGCCCTCTTACATCTAATCGAGCTCTGCTCTCATTCGTTTTGTCTTCACGAAAGGGGGGCAGCGCCAAGGGAACGATCTTACGGAAAGGGGGGATCGAAGGGCAAAGAGGGAAGGTAGATTTTAAGGGGTATTAGTCATTTGAGACACCGCACCGCCTATACTCTATAGTCTATCTATAGTCTTGTTCCTCTTCTTGGACCATTCCTCCTCACTGAAGCTGTCCCTCTCGATGCACTCTCTGCACGGCCTCCGGTATTATTTACATTGGAATCTTGATCAATTCCTGGTTCGAGTTCTCCAAATGTTTTTCTTCTCACGGTACCTCTTTCATCCCTTTCAGACCCCCAAAGGTTTTGCGTTCCCAACGGAATTCGCTCGATTCCTGATATCACTCGCTGCAGGTATTTACTCGCAATTTTAGACCAATCAGATTAACTCTGACACGATATTCGCTACAGAGCCCTCTTTTCATGTAACCCAATCACTTGAAATTTAGTTTCGGTCAAAGAGGAATTCCATTTTGGGTCGAAATTAAATTCCATCAAAAATTGGATTTTATGTACCTCGTAGATTTTATTAAAGTGCATTTTTAGTTTCACAGAAAAAACAGAAGTGAATTTTTGTTGCGGGTAATTTTCTAGTAGATAAGGTTGGATTTTTTCGCATCATAACAAAACAAGTTTCAATAGAGTTGACATGGTAACCATTTCCCATGTGGTGGGTAAATCTTATCACTTGAAGGTAAATAATGTTGTATAGGTAAAGATTATTCTGAAGTCGCGGTAAAGATTACATTTTGTTTCTTCTGTATTGTCATTAAAGGATTTTCGTGTTTTTTCTGTTAAGAATGATGATTAGTACTCGATTCCTGAAAAGTGCTTTAGATCCTTCAGGAGAGATACACGTATAAGTATAATGACACGAGCTGCGGTTCGGTTACGAGTAATTAGAGCTCCTCGGTGGGCCAATGCGGCAAAGTTAAAAGTGGCTTCTGACTCGTTGAAACATAAATTTTCTCCCTCAAACAGTGGAACTGCGGCTCGAAAAGGCAACCACTCGCCAAACCCTCCGTGTTTCCGGCACGTTCACCATATAAACGCAACACCGCTCTTGAAAGCGAATCCGCACCGACGTGCAAGTACTATTATGCGCGCATCGATTTGTCCATAAATATGCACGCTTATACGCAATCGCTCCTCTCTCATTCTCCTCTTTCTTTCTCGACACCTATTTACTACTTTTCTTAACAATAGGCATTAAAATCACCTCAAGATTTACTTCCAATAAATTCGTTGGTTTAAATTCGCCTATAAAATTACTAATTATGGGGGTACAAATTACCAGTTACCAGTGAATGCCGCAATTGAACCAGGGAAATATGAGTCAATTTTTACTATATTTACAACATGTAATATGATACTTTGTAAGAGTGGCGTAGAACTTTTCTTGTAAAAGTGACAGGTCAAGGACATTATTTCAAATCTTATCACTGATTAATTATATATCATTGAATTATTTTGAGTGTCTAAAAAATAAGAAATACAAAAAATTACCATTTATTTTTCCTGCGAATGTATCTCATGTTTTCATTCAAGGTCCCAATTTTGACTGCAATGTGTCACAATTGATTTTCTATTAAATTATCAATTGTTTTAGACGTGTCAGTTCATAGTCATATTTTGACGTTTCAAAGTAAAGAAATAAATTTTGCGTCTCAATTGTACGTTATTTGATTTTCTGCCCTGAGTAATTCAGGGCAATTACTTAGACTTAATTAGAGACTTGTTTGTAAAGTCTATATTTAAAACCAAGCTTCTTCCTGTAAATTTCCCGCCAGAGAAAACAAAAATCAGATGATTAAGAAATTACCCGAATACTGCAGTAAGTAGAAATAACATTTTCAGTCGGACATGAAAGTTAACAACGTCGGACCAAATACGACTGCCTCTACTCAGATGATACCATCAAATCTTGATAAAGAAACCTAACAAAACACGATACTACCAGAAAGCCTGATATCATATTTTGATATTTGAAATGAAATAAGAGATATGTAAGAAAGCAAAAAAGGGCAGAGATTACGGCTCTGAAGAGGAGGAGGCAACAGTGACAGAAACTCTCCGCGAACGAGGGATGATAGGCGAGAAAAAGAAAGAGTGAAAGTGAGGAGAGGAGGAACTGGCTCTGTGGCTTGGGGGAGGTAGGGGGCGTTGAAAGAAGAAGGAAAAAAGGGACAGTAAGGGAGATGGAAAAAGATAGAGAGACCTTCTGCCATTCTTCGGAGGTCCTTTGCTCTCTTTTACTCCCGCGGCATTCCTTTAACCCGTTCCAACCTGTTCGCCTGCCGCCAGTTTAACCTGCAGCCCAACAGACTATTATGTCTGACCTAAGACGCTCCCACATTTAACTACACTACACCTACAAGATAGAGCACTACTATTTTATATCATAATATCGATCAAATCGAATGGACTTGAGTTTATTGTTAGGTAGACTCTAGGAGTTCTAGACATTCGACAATGTGTCGAATTTTCAATGGGACATCCTGGGGCTGATGGCCTCGGTTTCGAGGACGCCACTTTGCGCTTTACTTCTCTCGCGATTATGCGATCCCCACGCTTTGATTTATTCAGCCCAAAGCTATGGGAAAGTTTGCTCACGATGAGTAATTGGCATCGATGTAATTAACAAAAGAGAAATTCCTTCTTGAGAACCTACTATTTGGTTTCATTTCTTTAATTGGTAGAGGGTTACATTTTTTATATAGGGTGATTGATTAGTTTCCCTGGACCATTATTTTATTAACTTGTCATTTTTTACTTAATTAAGAAGACCATAAGCCTATTTTTTGGCTTCAAACGAGACCGATTTTCTTAATTCAAAACTTTTCTTTTTCTGCGTACCAACAAAAAATTGGCAGAAAGTTAACAAGCGAAGTTTCTTCACAGAAACGCTACTCATTATTATTGAAACAAACAATTTTTTCGGCTTGTAAAATTTTATCAGGTGATGCCTTTTTAAATTTGAGAAACTTTGATTTAATTCTAGATTCAGAGACATACGATTTCAATGTCGATTTTCACTCATTTTGATAATATTATTTTTCCTTAAAAATCATAGAAAATTAATGGTTATATACTATTTTTGCGACCCGATGCCCACCCTCTTTTCTGCAGTAAATTTGATCCGGATTTGGTAGTCAAGGTTCGAAAATCGGTTTGAAGAACCATAAATAAATAAGTGTACTCGAGAGGCATAAAGTCGCGCAAACTGAATTCGACGTGGTCGTTTTTCTTAATCTCGTGCACGCACGCCGGAGCCGGCCCTTGAAATCGTACCTGGACGCGTAATGTAGATTTACATCGATTCGCGAACTATAGCCACCCTTGGTCCAAGCAAGGAATGTTCGCTGCTATAGTTCATGCATTGGCCACATTCCTCTCCCATGCCTTGAACGCTCTTCTTCCTTCATCTCTTTCACTCAACACAAGTTCGCTCTTCTTGAATGTATGTACAGGGCATGTTTCCTATACTATATAGTTATAGTCGCCATACTCTTGAGGTCGTCGTGGACCAGTCCAGCGAAGGACTCGAACTGCGCTTCGATTCGAACAATGCATTTATAACCACTTTCCCTTTCAACCATCGACTACTCGGCGCCTATCGTTTGCTCAATTTGTCGATTTAGCACTTCAGAAACTGATATGCTTCCTATTGATCTTTACTGAAGGATATTCAGATTCAGTGTCATTCATTTAAAGTTAAGAATTGAAGAGAAGAAAGTTATTGACGGAATTGAAACTTACAACAGAGTATGCTTTAGTCCGCACTGCCACTCTCTCGTCTAGAAAAAATTAAAAGAGCATTTAAATCGAAATTGAAGCTTCATCACTTGCATGATTCGATCCAGTACTTACAGTTTTAACTTTCACACACAAAAATACGAGGTATTCTGGGTAATATATGGTTCCAGAGAACCAAAGGCTTTAATAGATAGCTATCGCAGCCAGGAAATATCCCGAGTGTCCCATGGCCTATGGGGCGAAATATGTTAACGAGCAGTAGAATTAATAGATTGAAATCGCATGCCTAAATAAACCCTCACCCATACGAATTCCCGAGCTGTGTCGTTTTATAACTAACCAACTGCAGAGTGACCTATAATCCTACTCGAATAAGATATTTATGTCGAATCAGTACAAGATTTAAGTCTATATAATAAGTGTTATGGAAATAATTACTTAATGGTGAATGCTAATATAAATTTGAGAAATTTGTATTGAGTATGTGCAATACGAAGTAATTAAATGTTTAAAAATATTTGTCAAACTTATCTCTAAATTAATATCCCTTACTTGGTTACTGAAGTAAATGCAAGATGCAGAAATTTTAATTTTTTTAAATTATTGGAAAGACAGTTTTCTTTGGCTTGGATTTTTTTATCATTTGTTGGCCGAGAACCAAAATTTGAAAATAAACAATTCTTTTTATGCTTCAAATTAATTTACATGAAAAATAATCTTTTCTTCATTAAACGAGACCATCAGTATTGATAATTTTAAAAGTGTGATAATAGATATTTTTCCAGAGACCTCTTTTTTTCTGCTCAATAATACCATAAGCACATCGAATTTCGTTATTCAATTAACACCTAAGGGTGTTAATTCTCAGGCTGAATATTAATTTAGCAGTACCGATTCTAACTTTAAATTCTCTAGATGAAGAAAATTATGCACTTTGTTCGGGAATCAGTAGGTCACTTACTTCTTTAATAATTCGAAGCATCAATATTGTACCCAGTTTGTAACATTATTGGTAAATTGACTGACTCATACTCCAACATTGCATTCAACGCACTACTGTCATAGATTAGAATCTTGACACAGAGATACGAAAAATTTCACTTGTCTTTCATAAATTCATTATTATCAACGTATCTGTATAATTATATAATTACTGTATTTAATTTTAAAAAAAATTAATTTTTTCCGCTCAATTCTGGAATAAAAATTGTCTGGCTGAAGTGGCATTTCAGTTGCAGAATCTTTTTTCACATAAAATCTCTAGTTTTAAAATACTAGCTTGGAAAGTTTCAGAAAAAGGAATAATAGGAAATTCTCGATGGTAGAAATTTTCTCGGGCCTGGAAATGTTTTTGTGGTGGTGAAACGAGTCGAGTATGAGATTTTTCTGGAGTTCAAAGTTCTTTTTTATTCCTTTAATTACTGCTCGCGAATACCTTCCTGCGATTAAAGAGTTTACAGAAGTACGATTGCGATTTCATCTAGTTGCAAAAGTGACAGAGGAAAGTTTAATGAATCCGATTCTGTATATTCTGTAGACTATAGAGCTATAGACATTACGGGTACCGTTAATACTCGAAGTTAATAACGATAATAACGTTAATATCTGGTATAGAGTTGATGGAGATTTTATGAAGCGACGCCGCTCCGGCATGATTGCAAAAATGTAAATTCTGTAATACGTAATACTCTGATACCTATACACTCTTACGATTCTAATTTATATTTTTTCAAAGTATACCTACACTAGGATCTTAGATAGACATTATATTCTAATTTGTAAACAAATTAAATTATGGAATTGAATATTCAGAATATATTTCGTGAATATAATTTGCATCTTATATAAGAATTTGTAAATGAGAGATATTTGAAGTGTATTTTCGTTAATTTGATGTCTGTACGAGAATACACGGATGCACCAAAGTGGAATATGCATTCATCTCGCATAGTGTGCCTGCGTCAGTCATTTCCTCTTTTACTCGTTTATTTTCGTACATTCACCCTTTTGTCTCACTCTAATAACCATATTTCTCATAAACTTGAAATGAGAGAGGAGCAGAAGCTCTTATTTTACGGGTGAGAATCTCAGCACGTGCAGCTGTACCGTGGCGTCTACTGTCTATTGCATTTGCTGTAAACCTGCACTTTTAAACTGTAATTTAAAGTATCGTTCATGGCAGAAAACTTCTTAAAATTTATTTTTAATGGAACCAATCTTAATATTTTTTTATTTTTTTATTTGAAACTAACTTTTTCAGCTTTACGAGAATCCTTCTTTACCTTATTACATATTTTGAATTCGATCCTTTATTGCTATTGTCTGTCATATTTTCGCAATATCCCCTTTCGTGACTTTCCTTCTGAATCGAAGCTTTTCTTTTCTCTATACACCTGCAGAATTATTGTGGGTGGCTGAAGAAACCGAGCAGAACATCTTCATGATTTCTGTGTTTCTTGCATCTCGACAAGCAAATAAACTTCTTCCTTCCGGCTCTAGGCAATGTATATAGCATTGTGGAACGCCTAGCGAACTCGACACGATTCCACGCATATATCGTTACTCTTCTTGTTTGCTTTAATCGGGTTTAATCAAGCGGACTTTCTACGATTTCCTACTTTACTAACACCATGTGTTAAATACTATTTTCGTATTAGAAAACAAATGCCTCAAGATCCGTTTATTACTATACAATTTTTACAGGTTTTATGTATAATATTGGTATATATTTTTTATGTTTCATTTTATATTTATTAATGTTATTTTTATATATTTATGTTTTTTATGTTTCATTTGTGTTACACTGTTAGAAAAATCTGTATGAAATTTAATATACATGTATGTGAAGCAAATATGCACTACCGCCACTGAATTGTAACATTGGTGTAGTGAATTTAATATACATGTGTATTAAATTTAATATACAGGTCGTTATATCAGTTTGCGTGAAAACTCAAAGTGCTTTCATTTCTTCAAATCTGGTCAACTATTGGCAGTTGAATTAATAATCTAGAGTTCGCGGACTGAATTCTCATTTATAATGAAAGTGCAATGTACGGGTGGAACTTTTCCCTAAATTCGCTCTAACTGGTAACAATTTAATGCAAATACAGTTGATTGTAGGTTAGCTTTGTTATTTATTTGCTTAATTGAACTTTTCGATGTGAAATCCAATTTTATTTTTGGTTAATAGGAAGAAGGTGTCATGTTTTATTATTTAGGATCGAAAATGACTGCTAAACTTATTTTTAATTTGTGTAAAGTAGAATGATCTGATTTTTCTTGTAAGTGATTAACATGAATATATATGAAATTTAATATACACGCTCTTAATGGCGATTATATATGCTTTATATATTAATTTTAAAACACATGGGTATATTGAATTTAATATTATTTTCAACAGTGTATGTATTCATTTCGTGTTATACATATGCCTTTTTCAGCAGGAAAATAAACTATCTCCATTCTCGAAAGCCCTCAGCTTTGGGGTAATCCACGGATGGCATAAAAAAACGTTAAGTAATTTGTGGATATAGTCCCCTTCGTGCAGCCTGCTATAGCCCGTTAAAGTTGCGCACTTTCCCGCATCAGTTAGGCTTTGACATTCCGGGAGTTCGTGAAAGTGGGATAGTCGGATGTCACACAAAAATCGCGTATAAAAAGATGTTCAGTGAGGCTTCGCATGTATCATTACAGGAGCAACGACCGTACTATACGGTGTCTCGTCGCTGTGTAATTAGATCGGAGGTATATACGCGTGTGAGCATAAAACACATGGGCGCGGAACATGACCACGTCGATCAGAAATGCATGTCCATGTTGCGGACTTTGACATACACGAACTTAAGTGCATGTGAATTTATACACATATGTTATTTAAGTTGCTGGGTGGCCCACCAGACCTGGCCAATCAGAATTTTGGACATACAAATTTTTGTTATATATATTGAAGAGTTTATTGTAGTTTATTAAGGATTATTTTACTACTTTAGTAACCGTCCGTTGCCGAACAAATTCTTACCTTTGTTTTGACTGCTCGCCATCAGACCATGTTGCTTTTCGCTCCAAGCGTATGTCCATGTTCATTGTTGATATCGATTTGGGCACTTCATTAGGTACCCGTAAAATCAACCGAAAAACGTAAAATTTTCCACTAAATAGTATTAATCAAAAGCATGCGATAATCACTTAGATTCAGACATAAATTATATTTTCCCTAATATGACATACATTATTCTTCAGTAGTAAGTTGATTAATACCAAACGAAATATAGGTCAGCTTAATTTATTGATGCACTTTATTAAGAAGCCAAATCTTCGTACTAAAATCAACCTAAATCACTTTAACCTTTTACATATTTTATATTCCATAAGACTTGCAGCGAAGTATATTTAAAATCAAATGTAATTTATAATAAGAATAATGTAATTATACAAGAAAGTTTTCAAAATAGATTATTAAAACTTCTCCTCTCAGACTCTCGTTTTTGCCTTCCTTTTGCTAAGGTGATTTTTATCTTATCTCAACTTGATACCACGCTTAACTGCAATTATTTGCATTTTTCCTACGTCTACATTAATCTCCGCACTTTGTAGGATTGTAGATGCAGAGATTACATTTCTGCATCTCGAGATGCCTTCCAGTTTCGGAAACAGTATAAATTCCCCGCGCATTTTTTCTGATTCCGGCTCTATCTGTCTCTATCTTTTTATTTCTTCCTTCTTCAGTGGACTCGTCGAAAAGATAATAGATAACCAAGTCCAGTCTCAAGCTGGCTGCCTGCCTGCACTCTTCTTTCCAGCTGAGCATGTAGTCTGTAGAGCTGTGTTGGCACGCAGATCTCGTGTTACAGGAGTAAAAGGATCTGTCACCATAATGTGGCGCTTTAAAGATACGAGCTTAACGGAGCTTGCCCAAGCCAGAGACTCTTGGCTCGCTTTACGCATATACCGACAAATTTTCTGTAGTTGTATACGTAGGTAATATTGTGTACTTATTCGCGGTATGGGTTTAATCATCTCTTTTCTTTCCATATGATTTAAGAGTTAAGGGATAGGCCTTA
>CAKNWW010171986.1:0-10277 GCA_932074435.1 Andricus kollari
CATTTTTAATTCAAACTGGAATTTATAATCGCGATGATTGCAACGTTATTTAATAGAGTTTAATAGAGTCTACAATATACTATGCATGGTAATAAATCATCAAAGAAGAAAAATATAAATATTAATCACTTGCATAATAAATCAGTAATAACGTGATTAAAAGTATCCATAAATAGAACAAGTCGCTAATTTGGAACCTCCTTTTTCCAGAAATGAATTTACGAGGCTTCCTTTTGGCTCTGTTCACTGGATACTTACATTATACAACAACAATCAGTGCCGGTCTTTCCAGTAGGCTAAGGCCGGGGGGCGCCGCGGGGGGGGGGGGGGGGGCGAAAGGTTTCGGGCAGGTTGTTTCCAGGGGCGCCAGTTATGACTTTAAACACAGAAGCATTTGAATTAGTCGTATGTCAGGTAAAATGTCCCTCACAAATTGCATGCCACTTTAGATTAGTAATCCCGAAAGAGACGATCATAAATCCGTATAATTGATTACCCATATTTTCGGACAACAATCCATGCCATCGTGGGATATGATTGTGGCCCAAATCAACTGAATATAATAACCGTATCTTTATTAGAGGTAGGAGGATGTGATATACCTGCACCCACATTAAACATTGAGTCGGTAAACATACAATTACTGCAAATAACCGATTACAGTAATACAAAAGTCATACAATATAAGGTAGAAGTAAAACGGGAAGTGAAATATTGTGGCATGCATTCTCACGTAGCGTCAGTAGCTAATGGGTAAAAAGAATATATACACGAAGTATCACATGAACAATGTGACTTCATGCATAAAACGGGAGTATTGACAGTAGAAGACAAAAAGCGAATTTTCCGGTTAAGTTCAAACAACTCTTTTTCTCACATTCTAATGATAGCAGGTACCACTACTAATTGGGGAAAATGTTCAGGTACTACATTCTCAGACACTTTCGGCACTTGGGATTACGTTGTCTTCGAAGCAACTTATATAATTTCACTACGGGATTATTACGCTACTATTAATTTAAACGATGCTAAGATTCACTTAAGTTCAAGTGTAATATGTATAGTCTCAGACACCACTTGTATCGATGTAGATGGAGGCCAAACCTTTTGGAACCCATGACCGACTGAAACATGCAATTTCAAAAAATTCTAATTATTATACTCCGGTTTAGCAAACAAAACTTACGACAACACAACAAGAAACAAAAATACTCAAATAAGTTGTAACATATTTGTTCCATTAATGTATTTTTTTGTTGCGAGAAATGATTTAAAATATTACCCAATCCTATTGAAGGACCAACACCTAATGTTATGATGCCTAAAACACAGCCCAGATGGGAATACACAAACCCCTCATCTCTGGCCACAAGTGGCATATATTCACAAGCCGATCTAGACAAATTAAGAGATCATATTATGTTTCATGCAGAGAAACCTACGGTCTTAAATACCTTAGATAGGGGAGTGATGGAACATTACACAAATAATCAGGGAATCTCAGTATTTAAGCTTCTAGATGAAGATACAATCGATAGGATGGCACAATCTGCATGGGGAAAATTCTGGACTATTTAAACAAACTTTGGCACAGCTAGTCACTATATCTTTTAGGAGCCTTTTGGGACTCCGTGACTAATTTATTATTACATCTAGGAAAGCGAACACATGCTGACGGATCCAATAACACATACTCACAGGCGCCTATAGCATCGGCACCTCACGCACCATAGAAGCGCAGAACACTCCAGTGAACACCACTCGATATCTTGACTCAAATACAGGCCAAGAAGAAGCCATCCCACTCACTACAAACACTACTTTATATCCTCATTCACTACTTCAGGAAGCTCGTAGTACAATTAACTGCTCTATTCAGCTTTAAACCTTCTTCAGCATGTCACACGAATCCTATACAACTCTTATAAATAAATTTCTTCGACAAAAAGGAGAACCTCCTCTAGAATACAAGTTATGAATTGCTTTAGATTCCAACAATGAATAGCATATTCGACTCCAATTACAGTATCAAAAGTATGTAATTATCAGTACTGGAAAAGATGAAGATTTAGTCAAACAAAGTGCAGCACGAAGTCTATTAATGGCGGTGACAGATGGTACAGGAAATAAATTGGAACAATTCTGACCTTCATTCAGTAGCGAAATATGTGAAAAATTACAAAGACTATGTGCACGACGGAATCTTCCACATCCTCAATTTACTAGATTACATATTAGAACGTCAACTGAAAACTCCATTTGGATAGCAATCTGTATGGTCCAGGATATTAAACAAACAGGAATGGCTAATACACTTAAAGAAGCGAAAAATTAAGCTGCTGTGAAAGTAATTCATTTAATATCAAATAGAAGTCTCCTTAATTCAACTTCCGAATATTTCTACAAACAACTCTATGAATTCTCTAGAAAAAATCCCCTCTCTTACTCCTGAAACACCTACTACATATACTTCTATAGACACTGTAGACTATTTTACAGATACTCATTGCACAAAAAGAAGAAAACTATGCAGAATTCCAAAATCATGTTTACCAACTACACATTTTTATGTATTCCATTATAAACAAGGTCCATCTGGAAAAAAGTTATAAAAAATGTTTCAAATGTGGATTCAGACCCTTAAATCAATATCACAATCGTTAATTAAAATTCCGTACTTCAGAAACACAACTTCAATGGAGCACTATTACATGCGAAGAACCTACCAACATCCCAAGAAATCGAAGGAAATTAACCAGATGTAGCTCCATGGGCATTCTCAATCACGTAGAAATTCTAAAGAATTTCACTAACAAATATGGATTACCATTCACACAAATAATAACCTACCCAGATCAACATTCGCGATCGCATTCGTTCTTTCTCGCGCAAGCGTCTACTTTTGAACACCTTGTAATTCAAAGCGGAAAGCAAAAGAATTAGCCAAAAATAAAGCAGCACTAGGACTTCTTAAATTGTTGATACAATATAACAATATTACGATCTTTGTGATGAAGTTGACTCAGAAACATATCAGGAAAAAATTAACACAAAAGATCAGGAAGTCCCAACTGATCCCAGACCGAAATTGGTTCCACGGGAAAATTATTGTAAATACTGTAATATACCAGTACATTCTACAAAGGAATGTCTTAGAAATATCACTGAAAAAGTTGATAAGACAACACAGATCCCACTTCCTACTCCGTTACGAAATCCTCAAATTCTCAATCGACTTCTTCGACCTTTTTCTAAACGAACTCCTAGACACCTGGTATCTCCTTGATCTTATTCCTAGTAACCCCATCTGATGCTACAACCTCGTACACCAGATACTTGAAAACAACATTAACCTCATTATAGGATGTACACAAAAATATGACGTTTGCAATGCGAGTAGTCATAAAATTGATATCAAATCAATAACCTATTTTCTTCAGGAACTGCCGTCAATTTGTAATCAAACGTATAATGTTGAGAGAGAGAGTTTATTATTTAACTTTAAAAATGCAATTGCTTACATTTGTACTATTTACTTAGGCCTATTACTTCATATTTCCTCCAAAAAATACAGGTTAGTAAAGTTACTTTCGCTGTGTATAGATGTCCGGTGCCGGGCGCTAGGTTCATATCCGGTAGATTGCTCTGATTGGTTACACGGCAGAAGGCGCGGTCTGCCGTTCAGCAGCTCTGCGTCCGGCTGAGTAAACTTCTTATTTTCTTAAGACTTGCACGAGGCATAAGCTCAGAGTGAACTATTGTATAATTTGGAAGAAGATAAGTGTACCTTTTTTCATACACTTGCATGTGTAATTGTTTATTGGAAATGAGATATTTGGTGTTTTCGATTTTATCTTTTCTTGTATATTTACTCTATCTAAAATTATACTTGTCAGCTACAACGAATACATATCGTAAACACCAACTAAGCTCTTTTATATGTACGATGAGCAATTAAATATTCAACTAATAATGAAAATTAATACTTAACACAAAATTGATTTTCGAATAGTATTTGTAACTCATTGTGGGATGCTTCGAAGCCAAAATTAATTCCTGAAGTCGATTGGGAAATACTTTTTCTTTTATATCATGTTTAATGACGTTTGAAGATAAAAAGTAAATTTTGGAGCTGATCATTATTATGTTTTATATATTTTTTAAAATAACTTTATTTTATTCAGAAAAAGGAATATTAAATTAGTTTTTGAAAAAGTACTTCAAATTAAAGTTTATTCAATAAAGATAAGATTCTGCCATTTAATAAGTTTATCATCACAATTTCCTATATTATTAAACATAAAAATGTGACATCTTAAATTGCGAAATGCACTGTAAAAGCTAGAGATCTCTTTTTTATGGTATCATTTTTTTCGTGTCCTGCTTTAAAATATAATTATTTCATGCTGTTATTTTCAATGTAAAACAAATGAATCTGGGTTCCCACCAGTAGTATCACTTTAGTACCACTCGAGACTGTTTTTTCTGAGTCTTATTGTAATACCTGAAACAATCCCTGAAATAATACTTTTTTTCACAGTGACGTATTTAAATTCAGAGATCAACTTAAATTAAGCAAAAATATATACATGAATTGAAGTGAAGTTAATCTGAATTCAAGAAAGCGTATGATTAAATTCTGAAAAGAAATTCTTATGAAAAACGATAGAAAAATGTTGACACTTTAAATATGTACTGGAAAAATGTCTAGAAAGGGGCAGTTAAGGCGACGAGGATAGCGTTTTCCAGAATGATAAAGAAATAAATTATGGAACCGTAATGTGCGAAATAAAATATTCCAAAATCAATTCGAAATCAATTTGTAGTAGGTACTTATTTTTATTAAAAGTTGAATATTGAATTGTTTATTGTGCATATAAAAGAGCTTCATTGGTGTTTGCTATTTTATTCGTTGTAGATGACAATTATAATTTTAGATTTAACATTTATCATTGACGCGGCTTATTTTGTTCCTGAAAATATTCTCTACAATAAATAAAATTCGTGGTAGTTTAATTACAACAAAAGTTTTACACAAGTTAAACTTATCAAAAACAAATAATTTATATACTTCTAAAATAATAACTGGCTATAACTCCCACAGAAAGAATTATATAAAAATCTTGTTAGTAATAAAAGAATGATAAAGTAAATGTACAAGGAACGATAAAAACGGAAGCACCAAATAACTCATTTTTAATAAACAATTACATATGGAAGTCTGTACAAAAAGTTACACTTATATTCTTCTTCCAAACCCCGTCCACTGCCGTGTTACCAATCAGAGCAATCTACCGGATACCAACATAGTGCCCGGCACCGGACATCTATACACAGACTAACTTTTATCTTCTGCATTTTCGGAATTTCAATGCATTGCAAAAGAGCATCAATAAATAATAATAGTTAATACTTTAAACCACTTTTATGAACACATTATTTATTTGGCATTTTTATTTATGTAAAGAATGGAACCGAAAAGCATTATAATCAAATAAACGAATGAAGTCTTTATTTCTTTGGCAAAAATAATAATTTTTTTTGTTTTTACACGAACTATTTTAATGGCATTTTGAACTACACTTAACGTAGTTGGACCAACATTTACACTTTTCATCAATATAAAAATCAATATAAAAATTGGTTTAATAATTACCTGTTCTTGTCCTATGGCAAATTATGATAGCAAAGAGTCACTGTCAATACATTTTTAGTTAGTTCCACCAAAAATTTGGGCCTATTCATGGAATAATAGTGAAAATTTGAATTTGTTCATGAATATTATTTGAATAACTAAGAATGGTTGATTTGCGAAAAATGACAGCAAGGACTCATTAGCTAGACATTTTCGGTTAATAATGCAAAAGAAAATTTAGCCTGTTCATTGTGACATATGAAAACTGTGTATTTGTTTATAAAAATTGTTTCAATAATTATCAATCAGCTGCAACTAGTCTTTACTAATCGTAATGCGACATTAAATTCTCTTATATTTTATATAAAAACTGTGAATATGAAGCACCTAATCATTGCGACAGACTTTTGTCCACAAAAAGTGACCAACGTTAAACCAACGTAATATTTTTCGAGTCCGTCCTTTTGAAAACTTCCAATCAGAATGGTTTTAGGGCATTTGAAAAAGGAAAGGACGTGTTTCTTTTATATCATGCAAATGTAGGGGGTATTGTATTTATGAAAAGTGTAATTGTCAGTCCAACTACGTTAAATGTAATTCTAAATGCCATCCAAATAGTTCATGTAATAGCAAATATAATTATAACCTTTACCCAATTTCGATTCAGCCCTTTTGAAAACTACCAATCAGAACGAGTTCTGGTCGTTTAAAAAAGGACAGAACGCGTTCTGGCATTTTCAAGAATTCCAGAACGCGTTTTGGTCGTTTCTTTCGGCCTTTGGCCGTTTTCGGTCTTTGAGCCTCACATATATACATATATATATATAGTCAGCACGCTGTAGAATATAACTATATATATTCAGCACGAGAGTAGAGAATAGACTATACCCAGCGGACACTGTTAAATAATTGTGATGTAACAGTTCAAGAACGGAAAAGAACAGGTTCTGTAACAGTTTAAGAACATACTTAGACCATGGTCTGACTAATGTCGTCCCCAAATGGATGTAGCAGTTATATAACGCTGTTACAGAACCATATTCTGTCAGAGATCTGTGACAATTCTGGAACAGCGTTATATGTGAAAAAGTATTTTTAGAACAACTTAGGAACAGGCTTACAGAGTAACATTGTTCTGTAATAGTGACGTAACACATATGTAACAGTGTTACAATGTAAATTTGTTTTGTAATCGTTCTGTAACAGTTTTGGAACAGAGTTATATTTCAAAAAGTATTTTTGGAACAATTTAGGAACAGGGTTACAAATGAACATCGTTCTGTAATAGTGTTGTAACACATATGTAACAGTGTTACGGTGTAAATTTGGTTTGTAATCGTTCTGTAACAATTCTGGAACAGCGTTATATTTCAAAAAGGATTTTTATAACAATTTAGGAACAGGGTTATAGAAGAACATTGTTCTGTAATAGTGCCATAACACATATGTAACAGTGTTTCGATGTAAATTTATTTCTTGGTCGTTCTGTAACAATTCTGGAACAGCGTTATTTGTCAAAAAATATTTTTAAAACAATTTAGGAACAGGGTTACAGAGCAACATTATTCTGTAATAGTGCCGTAACACATACGTAACAGTATAACGATGTAAATATGTTCTACGATCGTTCTACAACAATTCCACAACAGTGTTACAAGGATGTGTGACTAATATGTAACAAATATGGAACTCAAATACGTAGCAAATATGGAACTCTAATACGTATCAAATATGTAACTCAAATACGTAACAAATATGGAACTCAAATACGTTACAAATATGTAACACTGATACCGCATCAACCTACTCATTCGATGAGTTGACTACGTTCTTTCCATTTAAAAAATTTTTATTTTCGTTTTTTACTTGCAAATTAGTTTTAACTGCTATATGCTTATTGGATTTAAATGGGAATCGTATTATTTATACTTTGAATACTTCGATTATCGTCAACGGTCAAAAACCATAACATCAAATAATAAAATCACTCTCATGCTTCAATGTTTAAAAATTAATCTTGCAACTACATTGAATGACGTCGACATTCAACTTGTAGGAGTTGTGAAGAAAATTTTCTTGTCTCTCCGTAGCTTAATTGGTTAGAGCATCAGACCGGAAATCTGAAAGATCTGGAGTTAGAATCACAGCGGAGCTACACTGAAAAAAATGGTTCGTTGTGACAAGAAGTTGTTTATTAGTAGAGATGGCATTAGCTGCGACAACTACTTCGATGGTAAGAGTAACTAACCAGTTTAGTGCGGCTACAAGTCGCCGTTAGTAATCCTAGGTAGGCTATATTAGTAACGATAGTAATTCTAGGCGCAACAAATAAAGTAGTCACACTTACTACCAATTTATTTTCCAAGGAATAAAAGTAGTAAAAGTTACAAGTTTCGCTCCTTCGCGACATTGGCAGAACTGAAAGCTGAGCAGTGCTGCCAACTTTCGCACCAAAATATCGCGTCATGTTCTCGCTCGTCGCCATTTCCATATCTTAACCTTTTTGTGAAATGTTCAATAGTAAAGACAGTGAAGAGAAGACTATCGTATAAATCTAAAAATTATAGACGAAAATGGACGATATTAAAATTTTACTAGAAAGTTGGGGGTTTAAAGAATATATAGAAAAATTTGAAGGTAAGTAAAAATAGAATATATGTATATTGAATCAGATAAATTTATAACTACCTAACCTCTATGAAGAGTTCACATGAAATTCCACTAAATTATTTTAATCTGGAATAAATCAAATCAACCGAAATTCAAGAAAATGTTACCTCGAAGAATTAAAAATGTTGAATTACAAATTTTGTGTTCATATTTTTCTCTAGAGCAAAAAGTAGATAGTGATGCATTGAAGCTATTAGTCAACTTGCCTGAGGTGACGATTGATCTAATTCCACTCGCAGGACCGAGGGCAAAATTTTTAAATCGACTAAGGACGTATCTTAATGAAGAGCAAAGTAGTTTGGTACATATAATCAATAATCGTCAAATTATTAGAAACATCAGACACTATAATTTTCCGATTCAAGTTCAAGTCATATAAACCTATTTTGAAGTTATTTCATTTTTTAGATTCTTTTTCTGTTAACTGAATTCTGTAATTGTAATAAATATGTAAATAATATTTACTTTTTTGTTAAGAAAACCACTAGAACTTTGATCAATTAAATTTATCAAATTAAAAAAGGGACATTTTTCCAGAAACAATCTTTTATTGATGTGACTTCATTTTTGGAGCAAGGTTCAACTGTGAATAGTAACGCTTCTCAGCAGTTTGAAGAACAAATCCAAAGTGAAAATATTTCTGGAGCAAACGAAACAAATCAGCATAGTGAAGAAATAATAAGAGACTTGGCTAACAATGGAACAGAAAATAGTTCACCTATTGGAACAAATAGAAGATTAGATATTGGTAATGTAAGTGTATCATTTTTATTGGCATAAAATAATTTTATTCGAAATTCGTAACTTTCAGAATCATAATAAATTTTGTATTGCTAAAGACAAAAGATTTTCATTACACTTTTTTTGTTACAGTCTGTATCCGAAGCACTAAAATCTCATCAAGCTAGTGGAAACCTTATTATTAATTATTATGACACACACAGTGAACTTAATAACAGTTATAGAAATAAGTTATCCGAGTTATTAGTGACTACCGAATTAAATAAAGACACAGAAAACAGGTATTTAATTTTAATAATTTATTAATAATTGAACTATATCTAATTTTATCTAAAATAAAATTAAGATGTATTTTACAAACATGGTATATAATTTCAGAATTGAACCAAAACGATTCCTACAACTATCGAGGGAGATAACTGCCATTTTTCCAAATGAAATTCCTGTGAGTAATAATAAAAATACTAATAACATTTGAAAACTTCATTCTTCATAACTCAAAATTTACATAGATGAAAAATGGTAAACTATTACAATTTTCCACCTGTTTGTTGTTTTTAATGACCAAATTTGATATACCTATTTACTTCCATCAATTCAGGAGATTTACTACATTCCTCGAAAAGTTATTGGAGATGTTGTGATTAATCCGAAAGGAAACCTTTACAACAAATATACGAATCATGGAAAAGAATTGAGAAAATCCGCTCAAAGAGGAAGAGAACCTGAGCAGGATGAAAATAATCAACCCGTAACAGGTATTATAAGTTTACTTTAAAAATTGTCAGTTTTATGATTGAATTTTTAAAAAATTTCGAGATTATTATCTTATAATTGCAATTTTGGTGTGAAAAATATATACATATAAGTTTAAAAAATATTAATTAGGAGTTTTATTTTATTTCCTTGTAGAACAAGAAGTTCTCGATGCTTTAACTTGGTTGAACACAAGAATAGAGCCATGGTCAGATGCTGTTGATAAATGGAAACTCACAACCGAAATACGTTTGAATTCCCGAAAAGGTTACGTTCCTAATATTAATATCGGGAAGCGCAAAAGAAGAATGAAGCAGAAAGACGATCTACAAATTATTTGCGGTTATTTCGACAAATATCAGGTTCTAAAACAACCGCTAGGTTACACTCTGGTAAGAATTTATTGGAAAAAGTATGTCTGATGATTCGTGTTTGTGCATATCTATATGTAAATAATCTATAATTGTTATCCTTT
>CAKNWW010172071.1:0-14508 GCA_932074435.1 Andricus kollari
GGTTTGAAAATGTTCAATTTGAATGATTTTTCTGTTTAATTTCTATGTGGCTACCACTTTGGAATTTTCATATTAATTAAATTGATTTATTGTAGATTATTTATTATATTTTTTATTATAATTCGAAATGTTTTTAATTTGGAGTTGTACGAGTACAGTATATTGAACGTTTGAATTTGAAATTGTTCAACTTTGAATGTTGAACTTAAAATTTGTAATACTTTTAATTAAAAATTGTTCCGCATTAGAATCGTTAATCTTGATATTCTTTTTAAAATACTTCAATTATAAGTAGTTTAATTTTGAAGGCTTGTGTTTGAAAATGTAAATAACTGTGAAAAATAATTGGAAACTGGGATTTTTTCGTCTTAAAGTAGTTGCTGTGCCAAAAATCAGATATCTGAAAAAATAGTTTTTCTATGATGTTAAGAATCAAAATAATATTACAGATGATTTCATTTCAAATAAAAATTTATATTTTTTATACAAAAAAAATTAAAATGTATTTTAACAAAGTTTTTTATAATTGTTTTTTATCTTATCATCGCTTTTTACCAATTTTTGAAAAATATTTGAATTTTAATAATTAATGTGCTCATTTTTTTCAGAGAAAACATTCTCTACAACTCTACTGCTTCCAATTCTGAAAGTAAATTTTTCTATGGCTAAAATAGTTCAAACCTTTTTTTTTTGAGGAAAACATTTTTTAAACAAATAACTATATTTGAAGATTGTTTACTTATTTTCTAAATTGGAAACAGTACATTTGTAGAAAATGTTTTCCCCGAAAAAGCCATGATTCATTAAATTACAACAATTTTTTTTTAAATTGGTAAGGAGTGACAGAAAGAAAAAATCAATTACAAAAACTATTAAAATAATTATTTTTCGTAAGTTTTAATCTTTTTGCATGAAAAATAATGTTTTTTTCCTTTATAAGACAATACTTATAACATCATTTCAATTCTTAAAATTATAGAAAACTTTTTTTCCAGAGACCTGATTTTTGTAGTAACATTGAACTCTTATTAAAAGTTAAAACGTTAACACTTCTATTTTTATACATACAATTATATAATATTATGAAACGCAGGAAATAATGTACAAAACTATGCGTTCAAAAAAACTGAGAACTCTTTTATATGCTAATTGGTGGATTGCGAGACTGACGAATGGCTGGGAACTTTCGCCAATCAGAACGCTCGTACGATCTTCCATATATGTATGAGGCTAGATATTTTTTCTGTATAAGGTTCGCGTGCAAAGTCAGCTTCCGCCCTTTTCTCTTGCTGATCTGACTGGTTGAAGAAGATGAAAGTGATTACGAAACGAATTTTTTATTATTGTTATTATCGGCGGTAGGTGAAGAAAATTTCGCGGCTCATCCTCGATAAATAAAGGCACCCTGCCGGCTAGGCTGGGTCTTATGTTATGTAACACCTCTTAAGGTTACGTCGAAAGAAAATTAACATTAGGTGCATGTTTACATCAATCTTTATCTAAGTGTGTGCCAGGTGATTTTCTTTCTAATTGCATGATAACCCTTATCATAAACCATGAACGGCACCAATATAGAATGGAAGTTTTCTAAATAATTTCGTAATCTACATCAGTGTATTATATGGTGGCTAGTTTTAAGAATCCCATCCTACACTTTTAAAAATGTTTGGGATTTTAAAACACTTCTACAATACAAGCATAAGGTAAAATTTCAAACACGGTATTGGAATGACGGAACGGCAATACGCGTATTGTAAGTGTTGTAATTCATGGAGTCACCGTCGAGCATTCCAATATATTTATTGGATGTTTCCAACAGAAATTTTTTACAGTGTAGGCTAGTTTTTAGCGGGACTATATCGACGTGTCCAAATGACAAGGTTTAATCTCGGCGAAACCAAATAAAAAAGTGCTAACCCTACGAGACCAAAACAAAAGGTGCTACAGAGTTTTTTAAAAGCTTCTAGTGTTCACCAACGCGAGTTATCACCTTCTCATTTGGTCTCTCTGAGATGGAACCTTGTCATTTGGACATGACGATATTACACCTTGAAACAAGCCCATTTTTGAGCTTGAATTAATGCTTGTTTTCTGCTTGTATAGCATGGTATGTTGAATACAATTTGCACTAATAATTTGTCAAATATAACCAAGCCTAAAACGCGCAAATTTGTAGGTATGCCGACGCGAACATATTTTTTTATATCAATTTTTACATCCCTGGCAACGCCTGCCTTCTCAGACAATAGCTGCCAGCAATTACCGGCTCACTGACCTTTCTCCCGCTGACTAATCTTGAACTATTATCGTAATAATTGTTATTATTACTACAGCCGCAATAACGTAGCCGTTAAATGTAACTTAGGAGCCTGCGGATATAAGCTGTCTTTCTCAGATTAGGTGCAATTGAGAAATATCGATTACTAATAATCTAGCCAATAATACTGACAATAACTCACAGAGTCTAGCAATAATTCAGAAAGATGATTTCACTCATAACTTTATATCTTTGTGGAAAATTTAGAAAATGTACAATGAATCAGATGTTAATAATCTACAGGTTTCTTGAATCATTACTAGAACGTCACAGGACAAGATTTATGCGAAAGCTGTAGAGTGTGGAAACATTAAAGTTGATAATTTCACTTGAATCATATTTTGTAAATGGAAAGGTGTGGTATAGAATCTTCAAGTTTAAAGACAAATATTTTGTTTTCTATCAAGCGTTTGAGAGTGAAAGCAGTGGACTGTCATACACTTTATGATTTATTTTTTAAATGTCTTATTTTGTAATTCATTGAATGTATAATGAATCTTACAAAGACAAAGATAAATCTGGCTAAAAGCCTTCACTAAGTTTCATTGGCTTCATTAATAATTTTACAAAAGAGAAAACCCTACACAAAATAATTTAATGAATAATTTTTTATCACCTTACAACACCAAATTATAAATTGTGAATTTAAATAAACTCTTCACAGTAAAACTCTGCATGACAATACTCGACACAAGTGACTTGAATTCATTTTGATCATTTTAATTTAAAAACCCTACACAGTTTAATTCTATGTAGCAAGACTCTACATACAATAATGCAAAACAATTGAAAAAACAATGCTTAAAAATCCCCCCTTTAAGTACCAAAATATATTATGTTTAGAAATTATATATAAAAAAGTACACAAAATGTCCTGTCATACACCTGTTACAACCTAAAAATTATAAATTAAAAACTGCAATGTGAGATTCAATTTTTTTTTAATATTTGAGATTCATAGAAAACACGTACATTGGATTGAAAAAGATAATAATCAAGAATAGAGTTCAACATTTTAGAGTTAAGGATTTTAAAAATCACTTTAAAATCTGTCCCACAAGTTTTTTCTGGTCGGACTGCATTGCTATTTTAGGATAAAACTCGAAAATAATTATACCAACTTTTCATGATGCGGGCTAAAATTGTTAACTTTATAATTACCAAGATTTGAGTATAGTTAAAATCACTTTTTTTGCGTAATATTTTTTATAAAATGTCCGGTAATGCTCCATATTAATTTACCATACTATAAAATGAGAGGATTTTTTTAATTCAAGTCGCATATCCTGTCACGCGGCCTTTAGCAAAATGTAACATTCATATACATCACAGATACATTCCATGATCTCTTAGTTTCATATTTTAATACTTTCATGTTAATTAAAACAAATATATTTAAGGCAGTTTGGTAATTTTTTATATGATCAAACAGTTACTTATGGACAAAAACTAGTTGATACTAGTATGAGAAGTCATACGAAATACGATAAAAATCTTTTACAAATTTTTGAAATCCCGCGTGTAACATCTTGAAATGTTTAATATATTTTTTTAATTGTTAGCAAATTTTTTAAATCTTTAAAATCCCATAATATCCCTTTATCCTTCGAGTTCACACCTATTTTTTCGAACATCTCCTACACTCTGGGTCAATCTGACCCTGTTCAATTTTTGATCTTGTTAACTTCACAACTACTGAACCTTTTTACTTAATAATAATTAGAGGTATACTTTCAAATATATGTTAAAATAATTTATAAGTATTATAAGTGTCCTTAAAGTCTTTAAAATACTTACAAAAATTCACGAAAATTTTTATTTTTGTTTTGAAGAATTGAATTTTACGAGAAAAATTGTAACTTTTTTAATAATAATATTTTAAGCTAAAAATTTATATGGAAACTCTTTCTCGATCAAAAATTTGTTGTGGATCAAATTAACCCAGTGTGTACTCGAAGGGTTAAAATCTGGAAAATCATGTACAATCTAATGAAAATTTTTCAAAACAATTAAAATATTTTGAAAAATTTGACATCGTGAAATGTGGTGTACGTGTATTATGCATTTCCTTAAAACAAATTGATGGCCTTCTGTCTTGCATCCATCAAATTAGTGTTCCTAAATTGAGCTGCCAGCTCATACTGAAAGCTTCCATTTACGAAATGACGAAATCAGTCTCTCCTTCAATTTCACGTTGTCAGCATGTCTGTTGGGCCAACCAGCAAATGTATTACATAACAGAAATAAAAAATATTAATGTTGACCCTGGTCATCATAGTCAATCGATGGGAGATTGAATTTTCTATCTCGCGGACGCCTATTGCCATATCAGATGAATGAGCAATAGCGTCCCTTCAAGCATTTCTCACTGTACTGTATTACGTCAGGTTTATTGGATCCGCGTGCGTTTTAAAACCGTTTTACCATTCATATCCGTGCACGCGAGAAGATTCACGGAACATGTATCGGATTAAATTTTTTTCGGGCCATATACGGTCAAATGGCAAAATCGTGACTAGACCCGCTCGCGGCTTCGTGATATGATGTGACGTGATCCTAAGTCGGTAGAATTCGATTTTAATCATTAAGTTTATATGTCATCTTAAACCGCACGTATCAAAATAAAACACTCGCCTTTCAGACGTCTTGCGATTTATACCCCTTATGCGACCTGCATCAGAGATTTTCTAGGCGATATGACGTTACTTTCACGTATTGTGTTCATTCTGCGTTCTAAGGCCAGAGGCGCGATAATTTCCTGAGTGTGGAAGGCGGCAGGCATACCTTGGAATGCGAATACATCGATTTTTCAAATGTCCCCTTATCGCGATTCGAATAAATAAACGAGTTACGGCAGTCCGGCAGTCCTGCTCAGTTGCATTAACCCCGAACTAGAAAGTTTTAACCGACAGTTTTTATGCCATTTTTACTTTTTATTCTATACACAATTTTAAGCGACATTCCAGATTATCTGCACTTTTTTTAAAATAAACTGACGAAAATACGACACTAAATTAATCTTGGATTTAATCTAGGGTTGCTTATAGAGACTTTGGAAGACCAGAATTCAAGTTGTTTTTAGCTGCTTCTTGTTTGAGAAATTTCTGGATCTTAATATCCCTTTTATCTTCATCTATTTAGCTCTCAAGTAATACATTCTGATAATTTCTTTATCCAATGAGAAAATAGGCCAGGGCAGACCTGGAAATCAGTTATTAACTTTTTTTGGTTTAAAATATCAACTATTACATTGTTTTATGAGAATTCACCTTTTTGTTGAAAATTAAAATTTGAGGGTTGAAAATTCAACTGTCTTCTAAAAAATTCGTCTTTTTGGCTTAAAAATTGAACTTCAGTATTTAGTTAAAAATTCTTCTTTGTAGTTCGAAAATTCAACTATTTTGTTGAAAATTCGTCCTTTTTGCTTGAAAGTTCAACTATTTGGTTGTAAATGCAACTGTTTGGTTACAAATTAATTATTTTCTGCTGGAAATTCAACTATTTGTTTAAAATTGCAACTGCTTTTGGTTAAAAGTTGATTTTTTTGTCTCAAAATTAGACTACTTGGATAAAAGTTCATCTTTGTAGATAGAAAATTCAAATATTTGCTTAAAAAATCAATAAATTTGTTACAAATTAAAAAATATTGTCGAAAATTCAAGTATTTTGTTAAAAAGTAATTTTTTTGTCAAAAATTTAACTGGTTTGTTGAACATTCGTCTATTTGGATGGAAAATTTGTCCTTTTGGATTGAAAATTTATTTTTTTTTGTTGAAAATTTAATTGTCTTCTAGAAAAATCAGTTACTTGTTTGAAAATGCAGCGCAGTTTCTGGTTGAAGTATAATCTTGTTTGTTTGAAAATTCACCCTTATAGGTTAAAAATTCAACTATTTTGTTGAAAATTGAACTATTTTGCTAAAATTTCATCTTTTTTGGTCGAAAATTCAACTGGCAACTGTTTTGTTGAAAATTCGTCCTTTTGGATAGAAAATCCATCTTTTATAGCAGAAAAGTCATACTTTTTGGTTGAAATAAACAAATAAATTTGAAAATGAAAAATTGGTGAGAGGAAAGTCAGGGAATTTTGAAAATGAAGTTTTGCAATTAATATTATAAATAAAACAAAGACTACAGTTTAAATGCAATTTGATGCGAAAATAAAATCTGAATAGCGTTCACAATTTCCGGTGAAACAAAAGCATCTAGTAATTCAAGGGGAAAGTCACATTCGAAATTTAACGCGCGACACACAAAATGTTCACGTTCGCTGAAACTCAATAACCTCGAATTGTCCAATAATTTCTTTAATGTGGTATTTTTTTCAGGATCATCTCCGAGTCGATTGGCTCTAAACACGACGACTGAGAATGCCAGCGAAAGAATTGCACCCGTGCCAGAGTCTCCTAAATCCAAGGTAAAACTAATTTCTTACGTGATCCTTTTTCAACAATTTATGTCAAATCAAACGCTTCTCGTAATTTTTTTCTTTTTTCGGCACTTTTATATTATGAGTAGAACGTCATGTGGCTTCGATGCTCTTTAAACCTAATTCAGAGTGGCAAACATGTAATTCATTAATCCATCCTTTCTCTAACAAATGCGCGTTTTCATCATAATAGCAAGCTATTTTCATATAATCGCCGAATTTCATGCCTTTCAACGTACTTGACTAATGATTATTGAATCATTTTCAACGTAATTTGTTTTAAATCTCTCTTCTGCGTGATAATTTTTCAAAAAAATCATCGATACGCTACCCTAACAATAATGAAAATACGAGAATAATCGCTGTAAAACTAAGGCTGCTTTGTCGATGTGCGTAGGTAATTAGTACATACTCAATAACAGTACCTACTGGATATTGCGGATATTTTCATAATAGAAGTAATATTAATGTACATCAATCATTTTTTGCAAAAAGTATAATCAAATTACTTTTCGTAAAAAATGATTAAAGTTCGTTAATTGTATTTCTACTATCCAGTATGTACCGGTATCCAATGTGTACCACCTTCCCCTATCATTTAAATCAAATATCCAATTAGCCAGGCAATGTCAAGCACAAGAGTGTCGCTTATTAATCGCAGATAATTCACAAAGAGGTGCTACCCATGTTTTCATCTCGTTCAACAGCTTTGGTACCGTTTTAATTAATCCTTGAAGTCAGTTACTGTATTGAACTTCTCATGTTTTAACTCAAGGCTTTGAGAACTATATATTTTTGATTGAATTTGTGCTCATAATCAGCGAACTACCTACAATTGGCCCATTCTATCTTTCTCTCGCAACAGGTCTCTTGGATTTCATTCATAATCGCATTAACCAATCAGTAGTTGAATTTCTTTTTCTGTTAAATTAATTACTTCTGTGGTGTGGGGATGCTAATGTCAGTTTTGATGAAGTTTATCAAATTACATGGACGTTATTTATAACATAATTTAAATAGGGAGCTAATCTTATTGATTTTGTTTTTCAAGATCCGTATTATTGTTTTTCTTGAACTGTCTTATCTATTTTTTCAGTTTGCACTGGGCCAAACTTACATCCCGTTGGACATTTTTCATTCTATAAATTGATTTATAATTTCTTGAGTCACGGTAGAGGCAGTAAGGAAACCCAAAGCCGTTATTACAAATTGCTTAATTAGTAGTGTCTGCACTCGTCCCTTATGATCACAAAGGAGCGTAGGAAAAAGTTACTAGCTAGTTCCTAGCAATTTTCATTCTTGGCTCATTGTGTTTGATCACGAACCAACGATACTAAGTACCTTTTTACATGTACGGCGTGGCACCGTGATTCAACCGTCGACACTCGACAGTGGCCAGTGGGCGAAAATAACGGGTTGTGGCTCTTTTTCTTAAAACTCAACAAGTCACAACCTCGAAGCTTATAAGAATTTGATTCTTCACACACTACCGACGGATAGTATCGAACCACTAACCGGATGACCTATTCAAAATTAGTCTTGAGTTTGAAAGGTGATAGTGCCGTCCAGAATATAGATAAGATTATTTATGAAAAACCTTTGGAAATCTTATTGAATTCTGCGTTAAATGAGCCCTCGTTGAAGTAATTTCGTATTGTGGGTATTAAATTAGCACGTAAGAAAGACAAAAATAAAATTCCGATTTTTAAGGAATTTTCTACTTTAAACTTAGCGCTTGTCGGGAGCTGGGAAAATGAATTTATTGATTTGATATGTTACTAAAGTGATTTTTAGGATTTTACTTTTCATGTAAAACATTGAAAAATCATTTATTTTCGGGATTTTACTTTTGTCTTTCTCACGTTATTGCTTAATACTCACAAGACCAAGTTACTTCAACAACGTCTGATTTAACGGGGAATGTAATAATCTTTCCAACGTTTTTTTTTATCAATATTGTTATTTATATTCTGGACGGCGCTATCATCTTTCAAATTCATGACTAATTTTTAAGGGGCCATCTGGTTAGTAGTCCGATACTATCCGTCGCTATAGTGTAGATTGATTACTCACAATTTCAAAAACTTTAAAGTAGGAAGTTCATAGCAAATTTTCAGTTCTAGATATTGCAAATAAAGGAATTTCTTTTTAAAACTAACATGACTCCTTTTGAATATACTCGCAAAAGTAGAGATAGACTTAAAGTACATTTACGTCTTACTACTAATCAGGCCTCGGATCGTGTGACTTTTTCGACGGTTTTTAAAAAGGACGTTTTTTCGCGACCTTTTCCCAATTTTCTCACTAGTTGGATACTTATTTTCAATTTTAATCACATTACAAATTTTAAAATTGAAATTAGACTTAAATTTAAGGTTCTACACATTTCTTTGAAAATAGCTAGCCTTAGTAGTTGAATATCGTTTAGTTAATAACGTTACAAATTAAATGAACGAAATATTATTCCCATTTCTATATTTTATATGCTGTGTTGGAATTGTATTGGAATTAATCAAGTTTTTGACTCTTGTAAGGAGTTTACAATTAGAATTTTAAATCTTATTATTGTAATTAAATTCAATTTCAAGGGCTGTGCGGATTTCAAATTTGTAATTCATTGAATTGGATTTTAGACATCAGAAGTAGACTCCAATCTAAAAAAGTTAGATGTACGAAAACTGTTTCTTTATCTTTGAAAATAATTATGATAAAGAGCTTCATTAGTTGCGTTTTATGTGATTATTGCTTTCAATTAGATTTTCTTTTCTTTCCCTAATAGTCTCATCATTTTTGTGGAATGGGTCTTTCAATGTAAGGTCTAAAATGTTTTCAAAATTGATATGGAGAAAATCTGAAAAGAGCTGGTAATAGCAAGTTTTAAATAAAAAATTTTCATCGTATAGATTGTTTTAAATTTCTTCACAGTACTGTTTTATTCCGTTTCTTATGCATTATCACTTTAAAAAAAAGTAAAGAAAGAGTCTAGCAAATTTTTTAAGTCCATATCTTAAATTAAAACTTCCCTTTATGTGTGTAAATTCAGTTTGCAAACCCATGGGATTTTATGCCAGAAAAAAATTTCCTTCGAATTTTATAAGTTTTCTCGTCGATCCGAGGCCTGATCTTGCTATTAATATTAATTTCAGTTTTGATAGAAAATCCCGAAATTAAATACAGTATATAGAAAGCTTTAAAATCCAAATGCTCCCAAATTTGTATAGCATTAATGAAGCCTTGGGTTTGCATTAAAATAATTGATACATTCAAATCCGAAAGCTTTCAAAGTTTAGAGTAACTCACGTGTGAAAAATGTATTGCATATTCAAATGGACAGTAAATCACTATTAATAAAAAATAATAATCTATTTAAAGCTTTTTCTCGTAAATCGTATCCCCATAAATATTCTTATGTGCACTATCCTTCAATTGAATTGAAAGCATTTGACATTTTGATAACAAAGAATTTCTAAGGCATTACATATCGAGTGATAAAAATATTTGCCATAAACGTTTGACTTTCTCGTCATGTATTTCGTGCCAGTAGTCAGTAGTCAGTAGTCGTTAACAATTTGCTGAAATAATCGCATTGATGCGTAGGCGAAGTAGAACGGTAACAGGAAATTAAGTTTTCTTAAAGAATGTCAAGATATAAATTAGAATTTTTCTTGTTTATGACAAAACCAGTCCCCAGAAATATTGTTATCTTTAATCTTTTTGAGATTGAATGCAAACTTGTTTCGTCAGTGAGTGTTACTATTGTCTGTTTCATATTCTCTGTGTTTCGTCCAGCCGTGCAAAATTCTAGAGCGAATTGTGATTTCGAGTTTAAAGGAAAAGTTTTTAGTGGAGTGTTATTTTCCAGCTTTCTAAAAGTTGGTTATTTTTTATTTTTTTTAAACTGGATGTCTAGGATTTTTTTACTTGCTATTGTGATATTCATTTAAAAAATGCAATAATTATTTTTACAAAGTTTTAATCAGGCAATATATTATGGTTATTCCCTTTGCGTCTACTGGTTCCATAATAATTATTTGAAATCTCTACTGGAGCTTTCCCTTCGAAACGAAACTTGAAAAACTTGATGAATAATGTATTGCTCAATTTTCCCTTTCTAGCACGGAAAGATTTACAGTTTTTCAGTAAATTTCATTTGTCCGAAGACAATTTAGTGGAGGGAGACTCGAATGCTGTACAATTAGCGAATGTGAGTGTGAAGTAAAAGGCCTCAACCAATAAACTGTCAAGTATTGTCTAATGTTCACGTGTCCTTTTGTCCTACAATCCTGATGTTGTAACAAGTCTGTAACAAGTGGCATAAAATTAGCAGTTTGAGAATTACTTATCGTCGGACGGGATCAATTTGCATCGATTTGTCACTCTGTCACATTGTCATGTCCTCTCATTGGAAACTTTAACTCCTTATCATTTATTTTTGTTCTCCAGGAGGAAAGCTTGGACTTAATGGGGCAATATAAACCTGAAATATTCTGCTAGAAGGTAATTGCTTTGTCGTTATTGTTTTGCTTTGTCTTGCTTTTCAGCACTGCATGTATTTTTTTTAAGCTCTTAAATTCCTCTGATGCATGATTTTTAGCAGTTAACCCGATTTTAGTGATTGCGGTAATGTATAGTCTAATGGGATATTTAATTTATTAACCTTGATTACTTATTAAGCTACCACTTATGTATTAAGCTGTCAATCAGTTTTAAGCTACATTTGCTACCGATTATTATTTATTAATCTGGCAGTTTTACCTATTAATAATTTGTATTAACGAATAACTCATAGTGAGCCAAGATAAAACTTTGTTTCCCCTTTTCTTGGTCAACCTGTTTTTGCGATATCGATTCTACATAACACAAATTTGCACCGTTAGCTCTAGACTGATTTATTTTTATTTAAATTATTCATAATTATATCTTGCGCCCTAAAACCCTTGTGACGGTGGCCACTGAACCGGAAAATGGCCGGGAATTTGTTGACAACGACAAAAAAACCTATAGAAATGACAGTATATTTATTTTCTGACCAGACATTTTTTTAATTCTTAGTTTTACGAGTCATAGTGGGTAAACTTTATCCATTGATAAAGTACGATTTTATAAGTGATTGCAATCACTTAAAAATTGTCACTTTATTTATAACATACGAAATAATGTGAGATTGGAGTTTGTTTTGAAATTCTTCAAAATGCCTACTATTATAGTGAACATTTCTATAGTGTCAATTTTAAGGACTATAATTGTAAAATTGTCTAATTTTTCAGTCTTGACTTTGACCATTTTAATTACGTTATGTTACTTTTTCACTTTTAATAATTGAACGATTGTATATCCTCCCGTATGAGTCCTATATTGAGAATATTCTTCACGGCGTTGACATCGCGATTGAAATTTCAATAATTAGATCATTTTAAATTAAAAGCGCTTCAAGTTGTGCAATGTTTAATTAAAGGATTAAAAACGGTCTGGTTCAAAATTGAACAGTTTCAAAATTGTATAATTTAATTTTAAGTTTTTTATTTTCTTCTTTTTCAATCTGTCGAATTATGATTGCCGAAAAAGTACAATTGTTCTATTGTGAATAGACCACGAAATCAGAATTGTTTAATTTGTATGGCTTTTACTTTTTAATTGTACAATTCTAAATTTTTTTTCATTTGAAGATTGTCCGCATTAGAATCATTAATTTGGAGATTCTATTTTGAATTCTTCAGAGTATACATTTTTTAGGTTTGAAGTTTTGAATTTGAAAATTTAAATGACCGAGAATCTTTTTCCGAGTCTTGAGTGACCACCCTACTTTGTTTCTAAATCAAATATATTTGTATTTAAAATAATATTCTTCTTAACAAATATTTTCTCTTTGTGGGTGAAAATATTTTCAACTGTTGAGAATTATGTTTTTTTTCTTACGAAAATCAAGCGATCAAGCTCAATTGAGCACTTAATTTTATGGGAACACTTGTACCTGTCTTGTTGTTGTTTGTAAACAAATCACGATTTTCGCGCTTGCCTTGACATACAAAGAGATGTACTTTACAATAGTTGAAGAGCCAGCCTTTTCTGAAAAAAATTCAATGGGTTGTAATATAAAAGATTAACAGTGAAAAGCTCCATGCCACCTGAACATGTTCGAAGTAATTGAATGAGGTTCAAGATGAAAGGATTAAATTTCAATGACGAATTTGACGGTCATATTTTTCTATCGCTTTCAGCATACATGATGAGTAGAATTTAATTTTCTGAATTCTTGGAATATTCAATTTTACGTGAAAAAATGGTAATCAAAATCTTTCTATTTTATTAATTATAATTACATATTTACTTCTTAAATTAATTATCGCCTGCAAGTAAAATGAGTTATTAAGAACCGATTGATTTATATTACTAAATTGGTATTTATCTTAAATGAAACTTTCCAATTAAATTAAAATCTAGTAAATAGCTTGCCAATTATTAATTCAAAAATATTTCTAAATACACAGCTTTTTTAAAGTTTATTTCATTTCTCAAAATTTTCTCAGCAAAAATTTGATTTATGGCACGAAAGTAATTTGCAGTGAATATGAAACGATCACTTGACAAATTAATTGAAATCTGACCTACATCTCATGCTATGTGCGACATAAAGTTACTTAATCGTAAGTACGTTCAAAACTGCATGTAACTTTTTCGTGGAAATGAGGTTGTATTCATTTTAAGGTATGGAGACAAAATATTATTCAGAAATATGAGAAAAAAGATAGAATATACAGTGATGATATGGGTGGTGCTGGGAGACCAATCCCTGTCATTTGATTGAAAAATTGTATCAGAAAATTGATTAATTTTACTTCATTTAAAATTCAAAATCAAGGTAGCAACAGACTTCATGGCCCAAAATGCTCTCAACACAGGAAAATGGAATGATTATTTAGGAAAATAAGGAAATAATAGGGGAATGAATTCTTTTATCTTAGATAAAATTAATGTATAGGTATCGTACTGAACTCAATATCAAACGTTTACGATTTCAAGTCAAAATATATTGCAATTTTAACAAAATAGTTGAATTACCAACCAAAAAGACTAATTTTCTACCGTAAGAGATAAATTTTCGACGAAAGAGTTGAATTTTCAAGCTAAAAAATTGAATGTTTCAGAAAACAGTTGACTTTTAAACCCCCCAAAAAATTAATTTTCGACAAAACAGTTGAATATTCAACCTAAAAGAATGACTTTGTAACAAAATTATTGAATTTTTAATCAAATAGTTAACTTTTCGAACAACAAAGATAAGTTTCCAACCAAATCATCGAATTTTCAAACTAAAAAGATTAAAATTCAACCAAAAACAGTTGCATTTTTAATTGAATAGTTGAATCTTCAAGCCAAAAACACGATTTATTTGGTAGACTGTTGAGCTTTTTCAACCAAGAAAGACAAATTTCTAACCAAGAACCTTTCTACAAAAAAAAAAAGAATTTTCAATTCAAAAGAACGAATTTTCTATCCAAAAAGGCAAATTTTTAACAAGACACTTGAATTTTTGACCAAAAAGATGACTTTTTAACAAATAAGTTGAATAAAGAAGAATTTTCAACCAAATGGTCTATGTTTCGAATAAAACAGATCAAACTGCAATCAAAAACAGTTGCATTTTTAATTAAATAGTTGAATCTTCAAGCCAAAAAGTAGAATTTTTTACAATTTTCAACCAAGAAAGATCGATTTTGAAACAGAATTTTTCTACCATAACATTTGAATTTTCGACCAAAAAA
>CAKNWW010172115.1:0-22419 GCA_932074435.1 Andricus kollari
ATTCTAACTTATTTCATTGTTTGAAAAAAAGTATATATGTTTTGTGATTTACAAGTTTTTACGAAAAATTACCCTAAAAACAAATATATTTTTATTCTATTTTTAAGGCGTTACAACATTAACTAACATTGAAAAGGAATGTCATGTTGCTACATTGGGAGAGAAAACTTATTATTGATGTTGTTTTTTAGCGTTTAAAAATGTCGCATCCATACTTTCAAAAGTCAAGACTATAAACCTTTTCAATCCTTTTTTCAATCCTTGCGTGATGCTTTTACATTCTTCTTAACGTGGAGAATGATACTTTGATAGACCCCTAGCCGCCCCTGAACGTATCACGTATTTTGTGAATGCCCCTTTCGCTGGGCGCACAACTTTCTTACTTTAATATTTCTCTTCAAAATCTTTTCAAAGTCCGTTAGAAAAGAAATGAGTGAAATGTTTTCAAATTAGTAAAGGATATTTTTTCTTGGTAATTGTTTATTTTTATGATATTAGTTGGGTGACATAAAAAAAGTTTGTTATTTTGCCCAAAAACACACAAATAAAAAAAAATTTGAATTAAAATTTGGAAAAATTACGTTCATAACTAATTCTGTTCACGATCTGGTCAAACTACTTATGGTAATGTATTTTGAAGTACTGATTACGAACATGATCATAAAAATTTTCGTAAATGACATTTTCAAGGTCAAATCGAAAAATTAGTCATCTGATTACCAAAAATTACCAAATTTTTTTATATATAATCAGCTATTGAATATTAAAATTACGTAACAATTATTCAGATTTAATAAAACAATTAATTGAAATCTATTTACATATAACGTTAATAAAATTTGTAATTGATTTATATTTCTTTCTATATAATAAATTTCTTCTTATTTTCCAAGAGTTTCTTATCTCGATGTTTTTTTAAACATACATACCAGAAAGTTTCACTAAAAAAATTTGAATTTTTTTAAACGTTCATTAAGTTTGATAATATTATTTACAAAATTAATAAGAAGATCATTCTTCATCAAATTTTACATCGTCATGTACAGAACCAATAACTTCCAATATTTTGTGAATTCTCTCATTGTGGTTACGAAATTCCTTTAAGAAAAAAGACAAACTAATGGAGATAAAAACTATAGAAATTATTAAAAACTAAATTAACAAATTACTTTCAATTTTTAAGTATTTGAAGGGTCCTCGGGCCTAAAAGCGTAAGTAATAAATTTCGGAAATTCTTTTTATTGGTCGAAATCCATACTTGGCATTTTTTTTACAGTGATTACTTATTTTTGCTAGTTTTTTTCACGATTTAATGAAGCTAAGGAATAGTTTGAACGTCCTTTCTTGTTTTTCTTTTGAGCCTCCGTCCCCCACGTGGGGTCTAGCCGGACCCCAGATGCACTAAGTTCCTTATGACATTCGCAATTTTCCATCCCGGTGCCTGTCGCGTTGAGTATCTTTCCTCTCAATAGTTCTCAAGACGCCAGTAAGAGCAATTTTATCTCTGAGGTATGTAATCCCTTTTCTCTTAATGTTTTTGTTGAAAAACGTGATTAGAGTCCGCTCAGACCCCACGTTGCTATTATTAGTTTTATATAGTCTTGTCGAGTTGATGCCTCAAGACTAAATTTGCAATAAAAATTTGCGAAGTTTTCTCATATTCAAAGTGTAGTGTTTGTTTGTTCCAGTTTATATTTTTGAAGTGTGATTTCGTTAGTCAGTAGTAAAAGGAGTTTGTCTTTTGTATCTGATAAGGTTTAAACTTTATTTTAAACTCTCTACTTGAATCCTGTTTGCTTTGATTACCTACCATATTTTCGTCGCGCCGCACCGTTGACAAGGGTTTTTTTTCGGAGGTGGTTACTGAAGTCAGGATATTCCTTTCCCGATCCGATAGAGCTAAGAAATAGCTCGAGTCATTTATTATTTTTTTTTTACATAAAAAAATTATGCAACTCTTTCTGAGTCAAAATTGGAGTTTTTGAGACGCGCAGAATCTTTGATATGAGTTTTTCTCGTTTGTGGTTTCTTCTTTTAGAATGTTCTTCACATGGTTCAATAGATCTTAGTAGTAGTTTTAAATCAATTTCTTGTTTGAAACACAAAATTAAATGCGATAAACTTAGACAGTTTTTTGTGTCTGCTGTAAAATTTAAGTTTTGGCATTTTCGCCCTTATGCTTCAGGATCCTTCATTTTTAAATTAATAATAAATATATGTTTTTTAAGTAATTAAAAGCATGCATTACAATGACAGTCTTAATACAATTTCATTGAAAAACAGAAAACATGAAAAAAATCAATTATTAAACAAAATTCGATACCATTTTTATATTTTTTTATTAAACAATTACCCTCATTTGGTTGAACAATGATTTCAAGTTTTCAGCCTAAATTATATTGATTATATAAAATAAAAACATTCTATACAAAATCTACATTGAACAACACAACACACATTTTATATACATTGAAACTTTAAATGTCAATTTTGGGTCATATAATAATAAAAATAATATAGCATAGAGTTTCTATTCTCTACTTTCTTATTTTTATCTTACTTATTTTGAATCCTATGGAAATAATGAAGATTCGACATCTAAATTACAAAGGTCTGAACATTTAGGTGACCTAAATTTTTATCAGCAAAGGTTCGGTTGTAAATGAGTTCTGTCACACCAGATCTAGATAACTCATGCTACTATATTTACTTTTTTTCTAATTGACATATATTTCTAAGATTTTCATTATACACGGTCAGTCATTATTCATTGGTTAAGACACGAATACACCATATCCTGTGTTCGAAATGAGGAAACAGGAGACAAAGTGAAATAAGGAAACAAAAGAATAGTTGATACATTGCTGAGATCATTGTCGTTTTTCCAACATTCTATTTTTCCTGCTCTGTGGCACAATGTGTAAAAATATTCTCCTACGCTAGGGGGAAAAAGGAATTTATTATTGCATGTCGGGTATATCTTACTAAATTCAACTAACCAATTCTCAATGAAATCCATCCAGTGGAACGTCCACACATTTTGGGCCCACTTTGCTATTTTTAGTATGTACAATCAAGGGGTTAATCATCAGTATTATAAGTATGCGCACTACAGAACGCGGGAAATGTTGAATTGAAGATTAATAATTTAATATCATATAAATAGAAAACAAGATTGATATAATTTTTAATTGTAAATTTTCAATGTTTCGTTGCAACGTTTTTTAAATTTTAAGTGCTAAAAATTTTTAACTATTTCTGATTTGTGAGATTGAATTTGTACTTTTCAATTTTGGAGATAACTAAATCTAATTGAAAAACGTTAATCCTCAAACTTTTGCTTTTCCAAAAGATACAATTTTAGAAGTGTTATTTTGAATTTGTCAAATTCTAGTTGTCCTAAATATCAAACTGATCAATTTAAAAAAACTAAATTTAAAAGTTGGTAAATTTATGGTTTGTTAGCCTTGATGTTATGTAAAATTGTACAATATTAAAGCAGAATGAAATAAAAGGCATAAGATATGATATATAAATGAGAATGTTTTCAATTTAGACTTTTTCAAGTATGAAGGTTATCAATTTAAAATACAACCATTGTGAAATATAGAAGTATTAACGCACAGCAAATTAAAAAATTATTAAACTTCAAAAGCTGGGAATTTGAAAATTTCATAAATTATTAAGTTTTTATCTGATATCAATTTGAAATTTATTGATCAATATGGTTTTGAATTAAACATTGTTCTTTTCAAAAATCTTTATTTGAGATTATTATTTTTATTGGCAATGAATTATATTTTTAATGACAAAAGATTACTGATTAAAAAAAGTTTTTTTTTTTTTTTCTGATTTAAAAAAAAATTAATGTTTGGAATTCACAGCTACAGCCATTCTATCGGCTGTAATAGGTGTATATTAAAAAGTTGAGCTTTATTTTCTCCCCTAAATTAATTTTTTTTATATAGGAACATCATGAAATTAAAAATGTGTTTATTTTTTCGTCAGATCAGTTTCACAGTAAATCGTGGACTATTATTGTAATCGCTTGACAAACAAATGACAATTGGATATATTCAAATTTAACTCTGGATCAAAATAATAGTTCAAAAGATTTGGTGCATTAATTCCGACATATTTATGGTTAATTATAGTTTAAAAAATATCGTAAAAGCAACAATTTATTTTTCCAAGAATACATTTATATACGATTGACGTCACGCGGAAGTAAAAGATATAAAGATTTCTCTGAAATGCGCATTTTCTGAGTAAAAATTCTGCATTTAGAATTCAACGGCGATACATTGGACGAGGACTTATTATTGAAAATAAGGTTTCCCAAGTAATGTAAAGTTTCATGAAACCTATAAAATATCGCTGATAATATAGTAGCAATCTATATGTGAGGCCCGAAAATAAAATCAAAATTCCTAATTGGCGCAAACAAAAATTTTCACGTGGATAACACTCTTTTTATAACAGCTGCCAGAATATTTTTTATCCCAAGCACGTATGTGGAATTTACTCTTTTCCCCAAAGTTTCTTTGAGTCGTGGGGGAGCTAATATAGGGTGAGTTCCACGCATTCTAGGAAGAAGGGAGTTTTTGTGCGGCTACAGTTAAGGTCAAATAATGCTATGATATGTTCATCTACAATAAAATTTTGGGTGTGGCTATTTCGGCACTTTAGCAGATTTCTGTATGTGAGAGATAAACAAAGGAATGAGCTTTAATTTATTTTATTTTGCGTTTCCAAAAAAGGTTTTTTCTCTTGATAATTTGATTTTGAATTTTGTCAAGGTGAATTTTATTTACAAAATTACGTTTTGGGAAAACATTGACCTTCATTTTTACAAATACTTGTCACGTGGACAATTTCCGAGGCCAGATTCGTTTTTGTCACACCCAAATTACCTTAAAACACGCATCACTTTCTGAACGTCAGAAGGGTGTAGAATGGTTTTGTTAAATAGTTGTACCTAATTTAATATTGTATGTGCGCTTGATAAATGTTTCAGGCATTAAAAGATATCATGGATAACTTAATGTTTGGATAAGCAATTAAATTCTTCAATTCAGAAGTATTGAATATTTACAGATCCATATCCACTACATTGCAAGTTAAATTTTCAAATATAACCCTCGGTATACCCTTAATTTGAATACCTCTGTTTCAGCTGACCACTTTATCCGAAATGGTATTCAACATGCTTGGAATATCGAGTTCTATCAAAGACGAGGGAAATATACCAAATTTTCATGTGACCAATTATTTTGACTTTGATTCGTAAACTAATAACTCAAATTGATTTTCTGAATGAAGAATTGGTTCCTTTGCTTCTTTTGTACGTTTCACTGGTCCAGAAAATTAATTTTATTTATTGATTCAGAAATAGTACTCTCCCTCTTGAATTGGTTTGAAATTAATTTTAAATTAATTAAATTCACTATTAATCATGAACTGTAGTGAATCTGTTACTTATGCTATTAAATTTAGTCTTTAAGTTTAAAACAGATGATAATCAATGCTGATTTTTTAAGATCTTATCCAGCAAAAGTCGACTGATAATCATTGGACATTCACCAAAATTTTATTTTTATTCTACAAATTCCTCAGTGAAACGAAGATGGAAATTTTAATTAATAAAAACTTGTACTTTAGCAATTCTTTCAACTGAGAAGTCAGTGAATGAGGACTGGGATTTCAAATCAAAAATTGACGTTTAACACATTTAAATTTCTAAATTTGAATCTGTGGGATTTCACTGACAATCAATGACTGATTTTTCAAGATTTTAATAAGTAAAAATCCGCTGGGAGAAAAGTTCACTGTAATTTCAGTCGTTTTTCACTAATTGGCCCTAGGAAAACGACGATAGAAATTTAATAAACAATGACTACAATTTCAGTAACTTATTATTTTTGAGAAATGAGTAAATAAAGTTTGAAATTTCAGTGAATTTCTTCTAATTTCCAGTGGATTTTCACTGACTGAAATCTTCTGTTTGTATCGGAATCAGTGGCAATTTACTGATAATTAATAACATACTTCTGATCACCTCAATCAGTGAAAATCTATTGAGGAATAAGTGACTCTTCAATATTATTTTAATCACATTTTAACTCTTTTACATTAGAAAAAATTACTGAACTTGTATATACGCTCACTCTTTAAAAACCCTTTAATCTTTAAATTATTCTCGGTCTTAAAGTTTAATCTCTTTAAACTTGAATTGCTGAAATTTCACTGAGAATCAGTGGTTCTTTTCATTTATTTCTAGCAGTTTTTTACTGATAAGTATCACGAAAAAAAAGTTATATTCCCAGTGAATGATCCGGTGTCAATCAGGAAAGTATGTTTACGAAATTTTGACCCTCCATGAAAATACTTTCTACAAAGTTTTTATTTCACAAATTGAATAAAATATTTGAAATTTATGGCAACATAAAATTGCCATCACGTCAAAAAGAAGAGATGTAGAAAGACATAAGAAAACGATTCGACCCATTTTGTCTCAAAAACTATTGATTTAGCAAAACTATATTCAGAATTAAAAATATATTTTTATTTTGATCTAGAATTTTACTGAAAGATTTTTTCTAAAAATTTAATATTTTTTAAGAAAATGTGAAAATTATAATTAAGAATAATGAAAGAAAAATGGCTGTTATTTTCGTTCAATTGGATCAAAACACTGCATAAATTCGAAAGAAAAAAAATCAGGGCCAAATAGGGGATACATTGACACACCTCTCATTTTAGTAATTGAAATTAAATTTGATTCAATTTGAAAAATAAATCACTTAGTCTCACTATGAAGTTATATTGATTAATATTTATAGGGAAGTGACTTAAAGTGAAGACTAAGAATTACAACTATTTAAAACCCAAAAATGAACTTTCACAGGAGAAACAAAAAACGTTTTTTGTTATAGGATTCAAAACAGGAAATTCTGATAAATTGATCAAATAAAGGCCATTATTCCTTATGAGCTACACTTCTAACACTTTAAAAATTAAAAAATGCATGTTTTCATGCTCCGCGTATATATAAAAATCTTGAAACGATTTTGAAAATTATCTATTATTACAAAAAAAAAACATCAAACGTGACAGAATACATTTTGAGTTTAATCCTTTTCATTAATTCTGAGTAAGAGGGAGGAAAAATGAAATGGGCGTTAACTGGTTGACATTCTTAATTATTTAAAAATATCTCTACCTGAAGTAGGTTTAAACTGCAAAAAAACGAGTTTCGGAAAAAGTGGGCTTCCCGGGTAAATAAATTTTGGTATGGGATTGATCTAGGAAATCATCTTGGAAATCGTATGGGAGTAACCTTTCAGATAGTATACTAAAAGTACGCCAAATGAGACTATCCTATAATTCATGTATATTTGAATAAAGTATATTGAATGTATATGTTAAATGTAGGTAAAGTATGGGAATGTGCGGGTAAAGTATAGGAGAATTACTGTTAAAGTATATCTGAGAAGTATAGCTAGAGTAATAGCTTATCTTCAGTCAAAGTATGGCTGAAGTATATTTCTAAATTATAGCTCAAGTATGTAAAGTATGTATGTTTAAAACCTTGGTTGAATCGAACCAATGATATTGGTAAAATGTTTTAATCAGGGATTTTCAACAGAATTTATTTGAGGTATTATTATTAATAAATCACATATATAAATAGTTAAAACAAAGATATTATATATAGCCGAATTAGGAATATTGGTACTCTGAATATGGCGCTAATGAAATATGATTAATGTTTACAGAGATTTGAAATTTATTTGAAATTGAAATAAGTGGAATTAAAAGAAGAATTAATTTTTAAACTTTCGTAATTTTTTAAAACTTGGATTAAAGCTTATTTCATTTCTCCATATTTCTTACTAATCAAAAATTTGTACGTGAAGTCTCCCTTCTATATCGACGGTGCCGAGCCATTTTGACGTATCTCCAGCGAATGCGTTAAAACTGTCGTATCTCGTTGTCACGTTGGAAAAGTATCGTAACTCTCAGCTTTAATTCCACAGTGTCGTATCTCTTGATAGTGTTTTAAATGTGTCGTAACTCGTTTTTTAAGGAAATATTGATGTTCATATAGTCTATTCAACTGAAATTTGGTAAATTTAATGGTAACATTACTTAATTTATGAAAATTTAATAGAAAAATTGCGACGTTATTGAAAGTTTGGTGAATTATTATTTTTCAAGTTTGTTCCGTTCCATACTGTCGTAATTTTCGTCTGAAACATTTTTGCATTAACTGAAGTAATGTCTGAAGAGAAAACAGTTGAAAGAGTGTTATTTCTTTCGATGTTTTATGTTTAAATCTGTCAGAAATGGACATGTCAGTGAATAAAAACGTCAATTTAAGTAAGTGAGGCATCATCGACGAAGAGATTTTAAATGTAGATTTCAACCAAGATGAGCTTAAATTGTTATAATAGTCAACTGTAAAAATAAATTAAATTTTACTTGTAGAGTGCGTTTGAATCTTATAGAAATATTCAGTTGTTTTGTTCGAATTTTTTTAAACACAATTTTTCACCTTTGGATGTAATATTGAGTCTGAACTGTAAAGTTATTTTTAACGGTAATTTTGTGAATTTTTTTACGCGTAAGTTATCAGTAATTTAATTATTTTAAATTTGCGGAGAAAAATCCAACCAACAAGGATGATGAGTGATATTAGATGAGAATTATTTTACAAATTTCATGAAATGATTTCGTTACGTTTATGGAGCTTTTAGGAGACTTATCGTTTGGTTGTTATAAGAATCAAAACATTAAATGTTTTATGAATTATAAATATAATATAAATATATTATAAATTAAATGAATTCGATTATCGAAAAAAATTGTTTTCATACAAAAAAATACTTTGTTTTTTTCTGATTATAATAAGCATGTTTTTTTAAATTCTACAGCATTTTTGAGTTTCTATAATACTTAACGTATATCTACGGACACGTTTTAATTTTTCATGCTTGAAAAAGCGAAGTATAAATTGATTTATTGTTTTTAAATCCATTTTGAATGTTGGATTGCTCCGTTTTCAAAAACGAAGAAAAAGAGTTACGACACATTTAAAACACTATCAAGAGATACGACACTGTGGAATTAAAGCTGATAGTTACGATACTTTTCCAACATGACAACGAGATACGACAGATTTAACACATTCGCTGGAGATACGTCAAAATGGCTCGGGACCATCGATATGATATCTGAAACACATGACGTCACAGAGCTAATTCAAATAAATAAAAATCCTTGAATCGAGGTTAAAATTGATTGTTTCAAAAATAAAAGTGATTTTAATGACATATATTTTAGATGCATTGATTTGATTGTACACAAATTGTCTGCTTTAACTACAGGGAGATAATCCGATATCTGAAATACTTCATCAACAAATATTATTTGAAACTTCTGAGATAAGTAAAATATAAATAATTAACATGTTAATTACACCATAAAATGTTTGATTTTATCTTATGAAAAATTTAACATTAAACATTTCATTTAAGAAAAACAATTTAATTACAACAATTTAATTAAAGATTCTGGATCTCTTACCAATATATAGAATACGAGTGAAGAATCATATAAGTTTTTGATTTTCCATTCACTTTTTGTGATGATTTCTCATAAAGCTGAAAAACTACGAAGTTTATTTTCAACTTCAATATTATAGTGATTTTATAAGGATATCTTGAAAAATAAATGAAGGCTATTCTATGTCCGATACTTTAGACATACTTAAGTTTAAATTAAGTATAGTAGATATACTTCAGTCATATTTCAGCTATACTTTATTTACACTTCATCTATACTATTTCAATATAATTAATGTATACGATTGCCTCATTTGCCATCCATTTTTTATACTTTGGAAAGTCAATAATGAAAACTCCAATGCTTATGACTTTTACTCGCGTTTACGTAGTTGACATTCTCAGTGTCTCAAGAGATTAGTAATTGAATTAACTTGGATTTAGTTTCAACGTAGTCTAATCCGATTCAAATCACTTGATTTGAATTGACTTTATTTTTAATTTAGACAAACAAATTTGACAAGATTTTAGTTCAGTTCATATTGAAATCAGAAGTGACAAAATCTGCAAGCTACGTTGACTACAGAATTGGCTTCGAGTGGGAGTCTCTGCTATTTTTGCAAAGCCAATGGTTTTTTCTTGTGAGAGATCATGTATGAGACGAAAAGAAGTTTTTTGTGGGTATGAAATATTAGTTAAATTCACGGAGGTCGCCCTTCAAGCAGGAAATTCAAAGGTTCCTCTCTCTGACTTGGAAGTAGGCGATGAAGTGGGTGAGAGGGGTTGCAGATTGAGTGAGTGAGAGAGGAAGGAGACTGTGGAGGGGTAAGAAAATATATAGCAAACCTGAGAGAGGGTGTGTCCATGGCATGTAGCCAACGCCGTAGTGCCGCAGTTCCCTATCTCGTTATGCTGCACCTCTTTCGGACATCGAACATCAGTTCGAATTAGGCATTGATGATTTTAATCAATTCAGGCCATTATTCTATTTTCCTAAATTACAACCGATCATCGCGAATCAGATTACAGCTGAGACTTTAATCGACTTTCAATTAAATTGTTCAAATTCAAAAGTCAACGAAGTGGCGCATACCTTTTGCTTCACACCAGTCTAAATTAATATAAAAACAGGATGTCCAAATCCATAAATATTTCTTTTACAATTTATACAAATGAATTGAAACATTCGCGAATCATTAAAGTCTATTCAAATATAGAATTCATTCTTAATTTGATTTTGAGATTCTGTTTTTTTTCTTAATTTTTTGGAAACACTTGGGAAAATCTCTGTTTCAGAACAAAAATAAGAGAAACTACAAATCCGACTAAATCATATTTATGGAGTTTTTTTACCTTCGTTTTACAGAAATTTTACATTTTGCAGAACTTTTGCATTTTTTCTACTTTGGCTTCTTTGTCTTTTATAATATTAATTTTCTCTAACATCTATAAATATTGTAAAGTGAACCTTTAATCCTTCATGTTTTTACTCTTCTTAGTTTTTTACTCTCTATTTTTTCGCACTTATCCCTATTTTTATTTATATGTTTATTTGAAACAGTAGAAATTTTCTAAAAACATCTTCTAGAACGGCAATAAACAATTATTTTAAACAATTATTTGCATTTTTTCCTGAGTGTCGGTATTCGCTATGCGCAATGCGCATTGCAGTGGCAATGTATTTAGGGTCTGAAGAATTCACTTTTCTGTTAGAATGAAATATGGATATGTATTGAGGTTTTCTTACATATCAATTTTATTCTTATGCATCAAGAAAGGTTTTAGAACATTATTTTCAATTTTTTTTTATTGAAATCTCGTAAGAAGAATAGGCGTTTAGTTTTTATGCTTAAAACATAAAAATTTGTTCCAAAATGTTAAAAATTTTCTAGGTTTACAAAAATATCATTTGTCATAGTTTACTCTCTTCATTGGAATCAGTGGAATTTCACTGAAAATCAGTGACTTGCATCCAGCTATTTAAAACAGTGAACATTATCCGCAAATTAGAGACATATTCACTGGAATTCCAGTAGTTTTTGCTAAAATTCCAGTAACTTTAAAGTAATTTTTTAATGTACAAGTTACTGAATATTCACTGAAACTTTAGTAACATTCTACTAGGAAACCAGTAAAAAATTCCTTGAATTTAAGTGAATAAACGATAACTGAGAAACACTCATTTTCTTCGTGCTAATTATTTTCGGGTTAATCATGTTGTTCTATCTGATTTAAAGGATTTAAATTAGACTAACTGCATATTATCAGTTTCATTGAAAACCATATAAATGTTAAGCCCAATAATGCTATTATTTTCTAAATTTGTTTATAATTGCAAAATGAAGAAATAAAATGCTAATTAAGAGTTTTTGTCGTGAAGATGTATATTTTGACCCAAACAATTTTCAGTTAGAAAATACTTGCAATTAAATTGAGTATCTGAACAAAATAAAATGACATGAAGGTCCCGCGGGAACAGCTTGAATTGAGCCCTGAAAACATAAGATGCAGAAAAAGTTAGTCCAGCTTTTTCTGTGCATCAGGGTAAATGTCCCTTATTACTGTGGGTGTCCAAATGACTGAGGTATCATATAATATATATTTCATACTCAGAGTAAATCAATCAGAAGATAAAAAACTGTAAGTAATTGATCTTAAGTAAATTGTGACGTTTTTTAATCGTGGCTAACAAGCTTGTGTTTGAAATAACTTTAGTTTAAAAAATATCGCCTATGAATCCGTGGTAATAGAAACGCAGTAATTATAACACATAATTGTTTGTTTATTTTAAGATATAACTTACTTATAAAGTGGATTTTCTATTATCTCATCATATTTTTGAAATATTAGGTGTACAAATAAGTTCTACCCGTTTTAGGTAACTTTTTTTTTATTATTTATAAAAATCTGACAAAATGCAAGTATTAATTAATTTAGTGGTCATTGGCTTCTACTACACTTCGCCAACGCTCAGACAATTAATGGATTCAATGGCGAAAGAAGGCTTGATCTGTTGACGCTCACGGGTGCCCTGAGGTTAATTTTTTTCGAAAGTCTTGTCACTTCGGAAATCATTGCAGATCTTGATTCTAGAACATTTGTCACGTTCAAACAAGCAATGACGCAAATCACAGATAGTGCTGTTTTTTTAAGGCCACTTAAAAAAAAATGGTTTGTTTACTTATTTCTACATACAAATAGTAAGAACATATGATTTTGAGTAATTGTTGATCATATTGAGCATGATTTGGTGAAACTTTATATCTACTCCACGTCGACAGAAAATCAAAATGGACTGATTCCATAGCTTGCTCACTATGAAAGCCGAGACCTTTTTTGTATGCGGAACAAAAATCAACGACGTGGCAAAATACTGCGTGCACTTTTGGAGTAACTGAAATGATTAAATCCAAGTAACTTGTTTTAAATTTCTGAATGAATTGTTCATGTTCTGCATGTAGTGCACTTCCAAAACAATCTTCAACAATATTCTTGAAACTACTCAATGCAACAACGCATTTTAGACATTCTCGATTACTTTTCGCTCATAATAACAAAAAGGACACCAAGGATTTCAAAAGTTGCATACACCCACCAATATTTGCTGGCGATGAAAATACTAAAATTTTGGATATTATTCCATCACCCGAATTGCATTTCATGCTCGGTGTTGTCAACACACTGATTGATAAAATGTCAGTAGAATGTGAGCAAGTAACGAACGATTGGATTAAAGAGAGCAATGTTAAACGAGAAGTTACCCGCGGTGATACAGGGTTCAATGGAAACTCTTGAAACATTTTTCTGAGTAAAATTGATGTACTCCGAGCGAAAAGTAATCTAGAATATCTTAAATACGTTGTTGCATTGAGTAGTTTCAAGAATGTTTTTGAAGATTGTTTTGGAAGTGCACTACATGCAGAATATGAACAATCCATTCAGAAATTTAAAACAAGTTACTTGGATTTAAACATTTTAGTTACTCTAAAAGTGCACGCAGTATTTTACGACGCCGTTGATTTTTGTTCCGTATACAAAAAAGGTCTCGGTTTTTATAGTGAGCCAGCTATGGAATCAGTCCATTTTGATTTTCTGTCGACGTGGAGTAGATATAAAGTTTCACCAAATCGTGCTCAATATGATCAACAATTACTGAAAGCCATATGTTCTTACAATAGTAATCATGTGCGACTTTCAAAAAAAATTAACCTCAGGGCACCCATGCGCTATAAAGTCATTCACCATTTTTCGCACTTCAGCTTATTTTGAATTTGGTGTACAGCTAAGCTGTTTTGTAGCAAGCAAAAAAGGTGGTAATCGGATGGGGCAATGCCTGGAGAGTAAGCCGGATGTCGCAGAATTTCCCATTGCAATGTTACTCTTTTCAACTGAACCGTTTGGCGAAAAAAATCCAAGAGAAGAGATCATATTATGGGCATAGCCGAAGATTAAAGCACGACAAAGCTAGGCCACAAAGAAGTTCCGTGGTCCTCTAAACCATAGAAGAATTGCAATGGGAAATGCTGCCACATCCGGCTTACTCTTCAGACATTGCCCCGTTCGACTATCACCTTTTTCGCTCGCTCGTTACAAAATAGCTTAGCTGAATACCAAATTCAAATTGAAGCTGAAGTGCGACAAATGGTGAATGACTTTATAGCATCAAAAGATCAAGCCTTCTTTCTTCATGGAATATATTAATTGCCTAAGCGTTTGCGAAGAGTAGTAGAAGCTAATGGCCATTATATTCATTAATACTTGCATTTTGTTAGATTTTTATAAATAAAAAAAAGTTGCCTAAAACGGAAAGAACTTATTTGTACACCTAATAATAAGGTTATTGTTAATAGAAAGCCCCTACTTGAGTCATCTTTTTACTTATTATATGTTTGCATATATAAAACTAAGATCCACAGTAATGGGGACGCAGTAATACGTACACAATTTTTTTTCGTGTGCAGTAGTACCCACAAACATATTTTTGATCAACATGTTAAATATTTTGCATATTGTTTTAATGTTTGGTATTTATTACTGTTTTTATGTACAATATACTTCAAAGTTGTGGGAATAACCCTAGAATTCTTTGACATTCGTTAGTATACCGCCGAGAAAGAAATTACGTTGGCAATAAAATATGCCGGAAGATAAAATAAAGTTTTGGCATATTTTTCCGGTAGGCAATACTCTACCTTGTTTTATTATACATTATAGTAACTAACTTATTGGTCATTATTATGTGGTTAGTTTCACTTATAAAATGTTGGGTGTTATATCTTAGGTGTCCGCCTCTATAAATCTTACTGTTAGTTCACAAATCACACTGCAGTACTTAGATTGCAATTAGGGATACATTAGAGGAATCTTGTACAAATTTGAATACATTTTTAAGTTTTTAATCAATGGAACCTATGCCTTAGCATGCTCGCATTTTTGAACATTTGAGACGTATTATGTAATAATACTAATTTAAAAACTTAAATCATTCTGATTTTTGAATATTTGAAGACTAAATAAATGAAGAGAGAAATAAGTTAATTATCCTTATTTCAAAAATGTTACATGCAAGGATCAACTACAAACATGTTGAATGTAAAGCAATATGAACGTGAATATAATATACCTGTATTCAGACAAAAATATTTGGAACAAAATTTCCCAAGATTATTAATATTAAAAATGCCACTGATATTTTTTTTATTCTAGAATACAGTCCAAGCTCCGATAATGTCCGCCCCGAGAATGTCCGCTTCTCCAATTTCTCGCTCGAGCGCTACCCCCACCACTTTAGCGTCGGTCGCGATCGATGCATTTCATAGCTGACGCTCCGAGAATGTCCGCGAGAGAAACGGCCGAATCTGAAGGTTTTTTTCGGGCCCAACCTTGAATTTGTCAGTCAAACAAATTGTTCATTTTATTATAAATATAAGAAATTAAATATCAGATAAACTGTTCGTTATTCAAAATTATTTTTAGTCCACTTAAAAAAAATTTGCTTTGATATAAATTCAACTTTATGTACTATAGGGCTAAATAATCATTGTTTATTTTATGTTTCGTCAAATATTTGAAGGCATTGGATAAAGATGTTCTGGATAAATAATAATTTTCAACATAAAATGTGAACGTTAAAACCCGAAGAAAACCATGAAAAATTATAAAATCGCGTTCAAAAGATATCAGATGTCTGATTTCAGCTCATTTAATATGCGGTTCTATAAGAAAACCGTTCGCAGTATTATTGCGCAGTACAAAACGTGGGAAAGTGTGAATTTTCATATTTCAAATGAACAAATATCTATTTTTACTACTGTAAAAAAAGCTTTACATTGTTCTTTTTTCTTCAAGTTTTACATATATCAAATTTATGTTATAACTGACAATTCGATGTTCGAGTTTCTCTTTGTTTAACAAACAAGCAATACGACACAGTAATTAATTATGAATGTACTGCACGGGATTTCACAGATTACGTTAAAAGTGAGGTGAAATATTTGTCATTTTGACGCTTTGTTTACATTTATTCTAAGAATCGAACATACCATAGCTAATGACCGATTTTAATGTTTTACATACCTTTAAGCTCGGGCTTATAACGAAATAATCCAACATGAATCACTTTTGTACGCATAAAATGTAGACTAGGTACATAAAACGATGTTCGAGATAGATTTTTAACCTACCCGACGCGCGGACTTTTTCGGAGTTGGTCAGCTGAATTTTTATCCACGCAGTCGAGCGTGACCGCGCTTAGAGTGGGGGTTCATGGCTTCTTGGAATTATACTCCCCTACAGCCCCGAAAACGGCCATTCTCGGAGCTTGGAGTGTATTAGCAAATATTAATGACATTGTCTTTAGTTCGGAAATATTTACATTTTTATATTGAAATATAGAATTATATATTGGAAATGAGATGTGACTCTTTCTTCATATAAAAAGTGGTAATTTTGTGATTATCAAAGGTTCAAGTCAACAAGCGAGAGGATTCTTGGCAACGATTTCATGAAGTTCACGGTCGTTTGGCCTGCGGCGTGATGGCATTTTCTATAGGGATGACTTTTCCATTGTATGAATTTGTATTGTAATCTTGGCCCAGTATCTACTAAATAAAACAGCTTTGAAAACAGCTTCAGGATCAATTTTTTTCGAGTAAATTAAGATGTGGATTTTATCAAATTTTGGAAAAAACAACTAGGGAGCTACAAATTTCAAAAGTGCATCAAATTCTTCATGAAAACACGTTTCTTTAAATATCAAAATATAATTATTTTAATTTTTTAATTTAGTTCTGAAATCCGACAATTTGCAGATATTTTGAGATATTAAAGAATTTATATTAATAAAATTCTATTGAATTCTCTGTAATATTTACTATTGTTTAGAATTTACCAATATCTTATTACATGCTGCAAAACAATATTTTTGTTTATTTTAGCAAAAAAAATGTAGCTGTTGACAAATGTTTTTGATTCCATGATGAAATTTTCTAAAAGAACCGAGAAAGAAAGTTATACTGAAAGATAGCGAGTATAAATCCAAGTAATAAAATTTTTTTAAACGCTGCTCTTACGTATTAAGGGCCGGTTTCACCAACCTCGGTTAAAAAGTTGATCCTCGGTTAAACCGATAATCGACGGTGAAATATGGCGTATAGCGTTCATTTTAACTGGCCGTCAGTTAACCAATGATTTAACCAAGGTTGGTGGAACTGGCCCTTAGTCAGTGAAATTTTTACTAGCTGCTCAGAAAGTAATTTTATTCTGTTACAGTAGAAAATGAGCAACATATAGGAGAAGATGATCATGGAAATTAATCAGTGACACTAAAGTCACTTATTCTTCATTAGTTAAATTTCACTGGTTAATTCAGTTAACAGTTTTCGGAATATTGAATAACTATAAACATTTTTGCGAAAGATTAAATAAAATAAATTGAAATAGCCACTGATTAAATTAGTGATGTTTATTTCACTGATTGATTTAATGCTTTTGCCCTGATCCCAAAAAAACCGACTTCAGTCTGTTTGAGTCAATGAATAATTATTTATCTAAGTAAAATCACTATAGTAAAACAAGAATTAATGTAAATTTTTTAGTTACGAATCCTTATTTAGGAGGGGGGGGGGGCAAAGTATTTCTTACTTCCAATAAGTACTGTTGCAAATTTTTGAAATCCCTTGAAATCTTTAACATGCTGTACAAATACCTTATAATCCTATAAAATCCGTGAAAACCTCTTAAAATCTCTAAACCTCGGTTAAAGTCCTTCAGACTCCGTGAAATATTACAAAATATTACGAGATTCATTGAAGTCTTTGAAATGCATTAAAATATTTTTAAAACATTAAAATCTTTTAAATGCGCGAAGAAACGGGTTTAAGAACACATAAATTTTGCTGTTAAAACGTTGACAATGTTCCACTTTGGTTGTCGAGATTTCTTTTTGTATCATGATACCTTCACATCGAATCAGTTTTAATAATATAAATAAAAAATTATGTAAGACAGTCAGATTTCCCGTGTATACTTTAGAATATTTTGAAATCCCATAAAATCTTTTACACTTCTGTGGAATCCGTTAAAATCTCTTAAAATCATTTGAAATCCCGTGAAATATTTTTACATCTTTTGAAATCCGTTAAAATCTTTTAAATCCATCAAAATCATCTGCAAAATCCCTTCAAAATTTAAAATTAATCTCTGAATTTGTACTAGGTAATTTCTTCAAACACATTAAATCTTTTTAAATCATTTGAAATCTGTGAAATCTCTCGTAATCTTTTTTAATCGTTTGATATACCTTAAGACTTAGGCTCAAAGCTAAAATATAAACTTTGAAAATCTCGTTAAATTCCGAAAAATGTGTTAATTCTTTTAAATACTCCGTATTCCTTTGAAATGCCATAAAAACTCTGAAAATCTGTTGGAAACTGGAATTCTTTAAAATCTATTGAAATCTCGATTACAGTAAAAATAATTGATACATTGTCGATATATTGAGTGCAAAATATCAAATAATAATGCACGTTTCTATTATGATAAAGATGAAAGCATCTTTTAAAATAAATGCAGTTATAACAAATCGTAAATTTTGTAGAAATAAAAATAAGTATAAGATTTTTTTCAGCTAAATACTTTTTAAAAATAATCTACACATTTTTCAAAATTTTAATCACTGCAAATTTATAAGAAATCACTGAAAATTCACTAGAATTCGAGTCATTTTTCACTGTTTCTAAAGTAAAAAAACTATTCTAATTTTTAGTAACCGTCACCGGTTGTTTTTGACTGAGTAAATCAGTGAAATACGACTGAATTCTGTGAAATTCTTCTGACTCAAAAGAGATTTCTACTCCTTATTTGAATATCTTTGTAATTAAAACAAAATGATTCAATTAATAAAGCTTTTTAAATTAAAACGGAGAAATGTTGTCGAATATCTGTCGCAAGTTGAAGAGTGACTTATGAAAATTTCATGCCCATCATTTATAATTCTTTTTGCAATTGAGGACGAACTTAGGTCAGAGGATCTATTTTAAAATCTTTACATCTTTGACCCACGTTCATGTGACTGAGAATCATAGTGTAAAAGACACTTGAAGGAGGATAGGGTAGGATTTTAGTTATTGCATAGCAGACTTTTTGCATGTTTGTCCGGTAGCTAGTTATTGCGTGGATAGTGGTTCAATGAGACGCTGCGCTACTTTGAGTAGGCCACAGATAGCTTGGGGTAGTAAGAATAGGTCGGTGAAAGAGTGGTCTTCAAACTGGGAGGTCAGCAGTCACGAGGAGCTCTAGACTTTTCACGAGGTACTGAATTAGTGATGGATCGAAAAGTCCACTCATGTAGTCGTTAAGAGATTTTCGCTTACTGATGCTTTTCACATTATGCCGAGCTCGCTACTTTTTTTAGTTTCTTCATGCTGGTGTGTATTGAATATTAATTATACTTCTATTATTATCCATTCAAGGTGTCGAAAAGAACATGGAGAAAAGAAACTATATTACTTGCACATAATTGTATGTTGATTTCTAATGATTACAAAAATGACATCTTTTTTGTACCCAAAGACCGGACTATGTGACCCCGAAGGATTTTGGTACCCCAAAACCGAATCTGTTATCAAAATATATCCTATACGTCAGGTTTTTTATACATCCTAACCTAAAAGTGTAAAAATGGCTATTTTTAGCCATATTTGAGGAAATATAACACGATCAGCAATTTTTTTCTAAAAACTGCTAACGCCATTGTTTAGTACTTCTTTTTATACATTTTCAATCATCTCAAACCGATTTTTTTTTCTCCGAGATATGACGCACTAACCATTTCAGTTTCCCTTCGCCTTCTTTGCTAATTTTTCATTGTGAATTGTAGGATATCTCAAACCTTTCCAGCATACAAGTATTTTTGCGGTATATTGGTCGTAAATATTACTTCTGTGTATTTTCTTTAATGATCAAATAAAAAACTTCCATATATTTTTTCATTAACTCTTGATTGTTTGAATCATTTTTATTTGTTTAAACAATACTTTTTAAGATTTTTCGCAAAATATCGGTACTCTCCCAACGAGATAAACTAATTAGGCCATATAAAAAAATCAGTACGGCTGATTGAATTTATTTTTAATTGTTTAAATTATTGTGTATTTTTTAAATATAACTGTTGACTGGAATAAGGCATAAAAGTGCATTTTTTGCAAATTTGTCAACGAACTCGACAGCATACCGATATGTCATTTTTTTCTAACAAAATAATAAAAATTTACACCTCTGAGTGATATGAACTAATTGGCATAAATAAAAAATAAAAACAGTCGATTTACAGTATTCTTAAATTTTTAAATAATTGTTCACTAAAATATTTCAGAAAAGTGCAGTTGTTCCAAATTTTTCAACAAATTTCATTAGCTCCTTTTGTGTTGACTCTTTTCATTACTTATCCATAGTTTTCTTGACAATTTAAACTTTCTCAACCCATTTTTTGAATAAAATATCAAAAATGTACACCTTCTATGAGTAACTTGAACGATTTAATTGAAATATAAATCAACACGACAGATTAACTAATTAGTTCATCTCACTCAGAAAAAGTGCAAATTTTGTGGAAAAAAGGACTTACAGAAATGGAAATTGTTTAAACTATCATGGGCAAATAAGAAAAAATGTCATCAGAAGAGTCAAAAATTATATTCAAAGAATTACAAATTATTTATCAAATAAAAATAAAGGAAGTTAATCGTGTAGCCCCAATAGATGCCCCTAGCGCTCAGACCCCTAAGGGTTTTTGCCTGAGCCTAGCTAATGTGGGGCACTGGCATAAGACATGCAGGGATTTTTCCTCATCCCTGCCGCATTTTCAGCATTCTGTGTGGGTTTGAACCCCATTTTGTGCATGTGATAGTTCAAGCAGTTGTGCCCTGTGAGCATCTGTCCCACTATCCTCAGGCCTTTCTTGGTTCCGGGCCTATGTATTCCATTTCTGTCCCACTTTAGGCCAGCTGCACTGCTTTTTCGTGGTCCTTGATTTCTGTGTGACCAGAAATCCATATAAGTGTCAGTTTTTTTTCTGCAATTCGGTTTAATGCCCTTTTGCATTCCCAAGCCAGCTCTAATGTTATGTCTGATTTTTCAACTGCAGTTAATGTCGCTTGGCTGTTCGGGCAGATTGCAATCTGTATGCCGTCCTAGTGGGATCCCTATCCCCCTCTTCCCTGTACTGTTATATATTCCTGCTCCTGACCCCCCTCTCCTCCTCTCCTTTGGTGCCGTCTATATACCAGATTTCCCCTTGGAGGAACGGCTTACCATTTGCTTTCCACATATCCTTCCTTGCAATGCAGACGCGGAAATTCTTGGTTAAATTAAAGCGTTTTGTTATTCTGTTTTGCCTTGTTTCTAGAATTGGAAGTGTACTGATGTCACTTGGGGGCCTAGTGTGATTAGTTCCCCAAGTTCATCTATTTGCTCTTGCCAGGCGGCCCATTACGTTAGCTGCCCCAGCAGTTATTGTAACGAGTATAGGGGCTCTTCACAAAGCATGTATTCTATCTACGCCGTGGACATAGTCCTCATTGCTCCCGCAATGCCCCTAAACGCAAACGTTTGCAATCGTCACAGTCTTTCCTGCATCGTTTCGAGATTCACCCGTGGCCACCAGATCACGGCTGCATATATGAGCCATGGTTTAAGGACAGCAGAGTAGAGCCATGTAGGCATTTTAGGCCCTGGGCGCCAGGCCTAACCAATGGCACTTCTGCACATTAAGCATGTCATGACAAACTTCCTACATTGGGTCTCTAGATGCTTCGTTCAGTTCATTTTGCTAACCAGGATTACCCCCAGGTATTTAACTGAGTTTAAGATCATCAGTCTCTTACCACGGAATGTAGGGGCGTCAACTTTCGAAACTTTGTACTTTCTCGCAAAAATGACCAGGATGGTTTTTACCGGATTTACCGAGAGCCCTAAAATGTCGCACCAGAGCTCAACGATGCGCAGCGGTGATCTTGTAAAATCCCATCAACGTTGCCAGATGAGCCGCCCTGATTAGGATGACAAAGTCATCCGCGTATATCTAGATATAATCTCTCACTCATTTAGCCTACGAAGGAGGTCGTCCAGTATAATGCACTACAAGAGGTGACAAGACACCCCCTGCTGGCATCCCCGCTGCGCTACTCCCCTGAGTAGGCCTACACCCCATCTGGTTTCAAGTTGCCTCCGGCGTAGCATGCTTCCTAACCAGATTACTAGCTGTTCTTGTTCTTTGATTTTTCGCAGAAGCCCCCCCAATTTTCTTGTTTGCAGGTTCTTATGTTTCTCTCATATTAATTATGAGCCATCTTGT
>CAKNWW010172148.1:0-14976 GCA_932074435.1 Andricus kollari
ATTTTTTAGCTGAAAACATTATATTTCTACTCAATAATGTTGCAGGAATAGATAATATTATAAACAAATATCAAAATTTAGAATTTGTTAACGGAAAAAGTAATTTTCCCTACTAAATCATATTGTATGTACCTTATTGGTATTTCATCAGGAAAGTGTGTCACTTACACGCAATTTTTATTTTAATAAATAATATTATAAACAAATATGAAATTTAGAATGTTTGAACGGACAAAATTATTTATTCTACTAAATCAAGTTGCAGGTACCCCAATGATAAGTTTCCACCAATAAAGCAGGTCAAAAAACTTGAACTCACTCGTAATGATTCACCAAGAACGTGTATCAGCGACACGTAATTTTCATTGTTATTAATAATATTATAAACAAATATTAAGTTTAGAATTTTTTAATGGAGAAAAGTATGTCTTCCACACATTCATGTTGCAGGGACCCCAATGGTAATGGTCCACCAAGAAAGTATATCACCGATTCACAATTTTCACCTTTAATAACAGTATTATAAGCAAATATTAAATGTAAAATTTTTTAACGGACAAAAATATCTGTTATACTGAATCTTGTTGCAGGTACATCCATGGTAATGCCCCATCAAGAGAGTATGTCACCAACTTGCAATTCTTATTTTTATTAGCAAATTATTAAATAGTAAGCTATAGCTATTCTATACCTTAATAATAATAGTCTATACCTAATTCATAACAAGGTTTTTTCGTTGTTATCATTTGTATGCATCTTGATAGTGGTACATATGAATTAGATTACTTTTGCTATTAATTATAATGAACAGTAAATAATAACCTACTGTGGATGCAGAAACAGAATTGAGCAACATTTCATCATTTTAAATTATCAATAGTCAATAATGTTAGACGTCAACTTTGTGTTTTGTGAATCTCATTGAACTTAGCTTTTAATATGAATTTTTCCAGTAATCAAAATATTTATAAACAAAATGTTGTCTGAAACAATATCAATTTCTTATTAATATTTAATCAAAATACTTACTTATATTTATTGACAAATTTACTTATTGAAATACCACCAATTAATATAAGTACAACAAAAATCCCGCTTATTCAGGCGTAAATTAGCTGTATTTGACTATTTATTTTAAAATTTCTTAATAACGTCAACAGCAATAACAATTTACCAGGAGTTTGTGACACCTTCTTTAGGTAGAGATTTACCATTGAGAATTACCATTGAGCTACCTGCAACACGATTTAGTAAAAAGAAAACATTTTCCCCGTTAAAAAATGATAAATTTAGTATTTGTTTATAAATTGTTATTAACAATGACATTTTTTAACGCTTGCAATTTTGAACGTGGCATTTGCTTGGTGTTTTTCTGAAGCTTTTAATGTTGAGCATTTAAAAATAACATCGAAAGCGGTTTGTCGGCTGTTATGGATTATGAATAGTAAATTCCCTATCCAGCGCTGTTAGCGCTCGGGTGTGGCCGGTTGTGATTATCGCCTAATCACGTTTTCAATTCGTTTAGCTACTGTCGGTCGCAGTGGACCATGTATCGAGCTGGAGATTTGAAGCCGAGGATGGAAATGGGCACTCGATGACAACGAACATCTGCATCCAAATTCGTCTGTCGGTAACCGGCTGCGCTCGCGAGTACCTTAGGGATTATCTGTAGACATATTGAGAGTGGGGTATTTGGGATAATAGGGGTTGAGGCTAAAGGTTAATGTGTAACTGAAGATTTAGTTGACTAGTCTAGTAAAACGAGAACTTAACATAGAAGGGGAAGCGGTGAATGTAAAAACACCGTGAGACAAGACAGCGGATGCTTTTCAGTCAAATCCTCAAGATTTCATCAGTCTCCGTGGTGTAGTGGTCAGACTGTAGAGTTTTAAGCCCGCTCTTCCCAGACGTATTTTGGTTGAGCCCTGGTCCTTGTATCGAAGGAATAATGTTATTCTTTGATATGGAGGATGCTTCGATATTGCAAAGGAGTTAATAAGAATAAAATAATTTTTTTTTTAAATTTTATTCTTCGGCTAGACTTCTCATTTATGTAGCTGATGTTATATCATATTTCTGTTAAAATCTGAATACAGTTACGGAGATTATCGTGTAATTTCTTATGAATTTGAAAAATTAGTAACTTAGATCTTACGTTTAAAAAGATTTGAAAACTTAACATAATGCATAAAAAAAATTGAATTAGCCTTTTTTTGAAAATTCTAATTTTGATTTTTCGAGGTGTTTTTTCTCTATTTAAAAATATCAATATCAAGGATGTTGAAACGATGTCCAAAAAATGGCGAAATTGGTGGAGCACTGAAACTTATCATTATGATTCGATTAATTGAGATCAAGGTTTTAAAAACGCACTTTGAAAACTTTCTAGGCCCCGGAAGGGGTTTCGACGTGGCAGGACATTGTGTAAGTCTTTTGTTATTCGAAAAAATACGGTACTGTGAAAGAAAACATTGTTCTTAAAATAATTTAATAATATAATCAGTGCGAAAGTCTGAAATACGAAGAGAGAGTAAGGGGGAGAGAGAAAAGAAAGGGAGAAGCAGTGCGCTCTCGAGTGTGCTTCGTTATGGATACAGAGATCGAGATCGAAAAGAGTTGGAAGGCAGTTAGCTGCTATTTCATGTTTAAAGAATGTTCTTCTGATTAATTTGATGTGTATAATTTATTATGTTAATAAAGCTCTTTTACAGTTAAAAGAATTTCTTAACAGTAACTACTAGAAAGTGAGAGCAGAAAAGTATATCAACGACGTATAGCATAGCAAAAAAAAGTATAGCGACGACGGGGGATGTCAGCGGATAGATTGAATAAAAATGCAACTTGTGCTTTTATTCTTTTTTTTTTTGTTTATTGACAAGCCCGAATGATTGGCAAATGCAACAGTATCACTGTAATTTAAATAAATAATTAATTTCTTCTTAGAATAATAAAGGTAGTCTCGGAAGAGAAAAAGCGTACAAGTGATAAAAGGATGCCGATGTGAACTCACTGATAATAATTGATAATAATTTTGAAATTTTTCTTCAAATTATTTATTGAATTATTCACAAATCTTGTATTGACGTAAATTATAATAATTTTACAACTCATTATTATATCGTATACAATTATCTATTTTTCGTTGTACATATTTTTTGTGTTGTAAGGCACAAGAAAAATACGGAAATGGCACATACCTAGAATCGTATAAATAAAGTAAGTATTGTCACCCTATTCTCGCTTTATAGAAAAATAATATTACTCGCATTCCCAGAATCCAAAATGACCTCAGAAAGGCACGACTAATTTACTTCCAAAAAATTTATATTTTTTTGTTGTCAAAAGAAAAATACAAAAGTTTCCTATTAGTAGAGAGAAAATTATGATTTAAATATCTTGAAGGAGAAATTTAAATTTTTCATCAAAGTATCGAAATCTGCAAACCTTTGGAGACATTTTAAAATCATCGATCCTTATTCGAAGAGATTTGCCATTTTTATATTTTTCTTGCACGTTACAACACAATAAATATGTGCAACGACAAATATATAATTTTAGATGATATAATAATGATTTATAAAATTATTATAATTTACGTCAAGATAAGATTTGTCAATAATTCAATAAATAATCTTAAGGAAAATTTCAAAATTATTATCAATTATTATCAGCGATTTCACAGCGGCATCCTTTTATCACTTGTACACTTTTCCTCTTTCGAGACCACGTTTATTATTCTATGAAGAAATAAATAATTTATTTAAATTATACACCGAGAGACCATACTTACTTTTTTCGTATGATCGCGTCTCACGTTACGTTAGCATGGACTATATCATACTATGACAGTATACATTCTTTCTATTTTAGTAAGGATCCACGCTAAAATAGTAAGAATGTATACTGTCATAGTGCGATATAGTTCATGCTAACGTAACGTGAGACACGATCGTACGAAAAAAGTAAGTATGTTCTCTCGTAGTAGTGATACTATTGCATTTACTAATTATTTTGACTTGTCAATAGACGAGAAAAAAGAAAATCACAAATTGCATTTCTTATTCAAATTTAAAATTCCCGCCGAAACAGGCGGCAGCAGCATGCTGATTCGACTGTTAACGAAAGTTCATTTTCGCATTACGATCAAACCTTCAGCTGCCATTCCTCGTCAGTCGACTTCCTTCACACTACACGTCGTTGCTACACTTTCCACTCTCACTTTTTAGCAGTTACCGTATTTTTTTCGAAAATCTAGCGACATATCCATTGTCCTGCAATCGCGAAACCCCTTCCGGGGTCTAGGAAATTTTCAAAGTGAGTTTTTAAAAGCTTAATCCCGATTTAGTGAATTTTAGTGATAAAGTTTGAGTGCTTCACAAATTTCGCCATTTTTTTTACATGTTCGAGCAGCCCCTAATAACACGAAACGTTCCTGGAACGTGTAAGATGTCCGCCGCTTGGGAACGTGCAATTAGGACCTGAGGGGAACCTGCCTTTATTGTTATTTTTAGCTATAATATGATATCCATACTATAAACTAACATTTATTTTGACCTATCACTTGCGGTTTAAGCGATAGTTATTGATAATAAGAACAATAACTGAATTTCTCTATGGAAAACCCAGTTTTTGTTTGAAACAACAGTTTATAGCAACGTTTTTACTGCATATTTCATGTATCATAGCGTGCACAAAATTACATTTTTTTATTTAAAAAATCTAAATTTGAGTTATGAAAAGAAGGGGTCGGTCGATTTTTCTTTATTTCTTACTTAAAATATTCGAGCAACCTCAGAGCATTAAGTCTTTAAAAGAACTGGCGTTGAGTAAGAAGTATAAGTTGAAGTTGGCTGAGACTCACCGTTAATCAATATCATTATGTCATGCAAGGAGAAAATTTTGATTGTAGTATTTGATATTATAATATTTATTTTTACAATAAGACAATAGCAAGCCAGGATATACCATTACTATTGCAAATATTAAGTTGTGAAGTTATTTTTGCATTATTCTATGTACTTTTCATTTTTCTTTTCGAAAACAGAAAAATAAGCCATTGTCGGAAGAGCAAGATAAAAATAAATGTGCTATCAAAGGTCAACGCTGTCGGCGCCCAAACACATGTTAAAAGCTTTCGCGGGTTATCGAAACTACGAATTGTAGAGGGCGCGAGGAGCGTGGTGCGCTGGTGCGAACCGAGACAATTTGTTTAAAGGACCTGGAATTTTTAATGTTTGTCAGGCATCGCCTGTTGTATTGTGTTCAGTTTGGTGTCTTAATAAATATTTGTTAACAATCAGCGGTGGGATAAAGCCCAAACTCTGTTAAATTGGGGAAGAAGTGATGATCGCCACGTGTTCGTGACGACTATATCGGTGGGAAATCTCATACCAAGAGTTTGATTTGGGAATTCCTTTGGATAGATGACCAGTTCTGCTTTCTAAAAATGCATTAGAACTCTGGATAACATAAACATAAGTGCCAATGTTGTTAAATAGGCTGAGAAGAGTAAATTTCAACCTTGCTCATTGCCTTTCCCCTCCCATTCCACAAATGGCCTTGGGTGCTTGTGTCCTTCGAGTGGTAAGAAAGCAAATCTACTCGTCACTACCGACACGCTATACGAGCGATATTTGTGTCTGGTAAAGAGGTTATGTCGGCAACCTAGCGTGATATGTACCATATAAATTCCGTGCATTAAAACTTTTGTTACGAAAATAGAACATAAAATATGAAAATAGTTGTACGAATTAAAGAAAAGTTGAGCGAGAATTTTTGTAAAATTTAATGCGTCAATCGTTGGTGAATGCACGAAGTCAAGCAACGATCATTGGAAAATTTTGTTTGGTAATACTAAGCGATACGAAATGTAAAGTAAGTGAATTCTTGTTTAATAGAATTAGAGCGTTAATAAAAATATATTTCGAACTAAGACATGTGCGAATTTAAATAAATTAATGCGAATGCGAACCCTAATATTTTTTAAAGAAGAGTTAGTGATATTAAGTGCGAGTTTAAAGCCAAAGATATACTAAAATGGCTTATCAAAATTTTCGAGGAATTCCCTTAGAGGATTTTGAACAATTTGGGCGAAATATATTAAATAATCAACCGGCAGCAAGTATTAATTCGCGTTCGGAAAATGATAATGATTCATAATCCTCCTATCTTTCGTCACAGTCTTAACCACAAGGTGGAAATAATGCGCTTGAATTGTCACGATCCATTGATGATACCCATTTAGAGCGTACTATTCGCGATCCGATTCAGTATGTTAACCCTAACCTCAACGCAAATAGAATGGGTAATCAGGATGAAAGACAGCAGTTAAATTTACTTCAAAGCGAAGAAGCGGAATACTTCGGGCGAGTAGATAATACCTATGAACGTATTTATGTGCGCAATGAAAGATTGGATCTTCAGCAGAACCTGAGAGAAGATTTAACTCAAGGAAATATGTCAGTGCCAAGAAATCCGTACGTCGCTCCAGTCAACAACCTTACTCAAGATTTCAGGATCCAGCATAACCAACTATGGAGAAGCAATCACCTTCCGGAGTATCTACCCCAGTACGTTCATCAAGGAAATCCGTACAATGCTCCAGTCAATAACTTGACTCAAGATTTTAGGATTCAACATAACCATCCACCGACAGGCAGCCACATTCCAGAGTTTCTGCCCCAGTACGTTAATCCAGGAATACAGCATCAACGAAACAGCGATCAAAATTCGTCTTCTGTTGATAGATTAATGGAAATGATGATATAAGAAAACCGAAGAAGAGATGCCTTATTGGAACGACTTGTTGACAGGGTGATTAATTACACCATCACTACCAGGATCAACGAGAGAGACAACCCCTGAAGCATGTCACATAATGCCAGATCTGAGCAAACGAATTCAAAATTTTGACGGAGAAAAAGATGGTATCCAAGCCAAGGAGTGGCTAGAAAATATTAATCGAATGAAACAGTTATATAGATGGCGGGATGGATTTGTACTTGAAACTGCGCGAGCCCATCTGAAGTCGGGAGCCTTGAATTGGTTCCGATTAAATTCTGCCAAACTTAAATCTTGGTCAGATTTCTCGTACTCGTTTAAGAAAACTTTATCAAATCTGAAGGGTTGACAGTGAAATGGCAAAGTATGTCTGCGCGTACCCAGCAGAAGGGTGAATCTCTTAGTACTTATTTTATGGATAAAGCTAGACTATGTCAACAACTAGATTTACCCATCGATGAAACCAAAGAACAAATACTAATTGGGTTATGGTCTAGAGACCAATGTAATAACTTGGCAGCGAAACAGCACGAGGACTATGACGATCTGCTACATGATTTGATTAGACACGAGCGATTGAATTCTCAACGCGGAGCAAGAATTCGTAGTCTACTAGATTCTTCTAAAACGAAAAAGGGTAATGACCTTAAATCAACAGACATAACGAAAAAGGAAGAAGAATCTAAGGCATAAAAATAGAAGAATAATGGTCCCAAAGATATAAAGGAAAAGCAAACTGGAAACAACACTAGTCGAGACCAACCTACGAATCCTGACCGAAGACCACCACTTCTCAATGAAAAGGGCGAGTTGAAATGTTACAATTGTAATAGGTTCGGCCACTTATCGAGAAACTGTCCAGAACCACATCGAACGAAAAGTTGTCAGTTATGCAAGGAAACCGGACACACTCGGAGACATTGTCCGAAAGCAACGACTGAACGAGGTGAGGTTCACCAAATCACAGGCAACAGCGATCCTGCAATAAAGAAATATTTCAAATCCGTGTTGTTGGATGACATCGAATGGAATGCTTTTATTGATCCTGGAAGCTCCGATTGTACTATCAGAGAATCAGCTGCGATGAAGGGCAATTATTCCATAATCCAAAGATGATCAGAATTGAAGATTTGGGGTCCTGATAACTACAGAGTATCATTAAATGGGATAATAGTGTGCCGAGTTGCAGTTAACAGAGTGATTGCGGAAGGAATTTGCGTACGAGTAGTACCCGACGGTACTTAACCAGTGGATGTCTTTATTGGTAGGACATTTACAGAATTACCTTATGTGGATTATATAAACAGCGGTAAGCAGCTTATGCTTGAGGAAAACAAAAACATGCCCTTTACAAAGCCCTCGACAAAATCACGATACCTCAAAACTCCGTATATTTTGTCAATGCTGTGGACTCAAAAGAAGATTTTCTACTACCATATCTGAACGTTGGACATTCAGATCAAACTTTTAAAAAATTACCTGATCAGTGCGAAGTCAAAGCAATAAATTTACTTGAACGTTTGAAAATTACAACCAAGATAACGAGGTCCGGACTAGATATAGATGCGGGTAATTCAAAGGAAGTAGTCGATGATTTATTAAAAGTCCTAAACATGTATAGCGATACGGTCTCTAGGAACTATGCAGATTTGGGCTGCACCGATCTCATCAGTATCTTCTACAAAAAGCAGACGATTTGAAAATACACCCGGTGTACGCCATAAGCAGGAGAACGAGCGAAACAGAACGATTTTACCACTCTAGTAAATTGGAGTTGATGACCATAGTGTGGTCAGTACATCGTTTGAGAGCCCTACTGATCAATATAAAATTTACAAAGAATCCACAAATCGTAAGATGAGGATATCTTTTAGGACATCTCGAGGAACAAGATGTCGAAACACTAGCAGTGTTCACAATAATATCTGTAGAAGACGAAGTGACCTTATACCAGTATGCAGATGAAGAGCTGAAAAACAAAAGAGAAACTTTGATGAAACCAGAAGAAGAACCTACCAAACGTGAAAAAGGAGAAGTGCACACCTACGTATTGATTGAAGGTATTCTTTACAAGGAAGATAGAAATAACCTTCATTATGTGATTCCAAAAGCAGTGCGAAATAGTATGACCGTGCGATTTCACGATTTGGGAGGTCATGGCGGCCTTGATCGCACTTTATCGGAATTGAGTCAACACTACTACTTTCCGAAAATCAGAAACCATGTGCGACAACACATTCGAGCATGTCTTCAATGTATCTTGAACAAACCCAAAACAGGTCGTCAACCGGGAGAATTGCACCCGATTCCACCGGGTAATCGCCCCTTTGACATTGTTCATCTTGATCATCTGGGAACCTTCGTTTCAGCAGGAGGAGGGTACAAATATGTACTCGTAATTATCAATAATTTGATCAAATATGTAAAATTGGACGCAACGAAAACCACTAAAGCCCAAGAAGTAATTAACAAGATGGAAGATTTTGTCCTAGAGTTCGGAGCACCGAATCGTCTAGTCACGGACCGAGGAACATGCTTCACAGCAGGTGAATTCATCGAGTTATAAATAGAACCTTGATTACAATAATCCAATCCAGCATGTATCAGAGAGGAACCAATATTTGGACGAAACAACTAAAACGAATCGGTCGTGATCTTAACGAGTCGTTCAACAAGTCAACGGGCAAAAGTGCCTTTGAACTCCTATTTGAATACACGTTCAGACACGATGAAGGAAGAGTCAGAAAACTTACTTTTGACAAAGAGTATGTTGTACTCACGGTTCTACAAGAAGAAGCTCGCCGCAGTGTCGAAGAGGCTCAGTCCAAATATAAGGAATATTACGATAAACATGGCCGAAAGAACGTACGCTAAGATATAGGAGAAATCGTCTTTATGAGAGTGAAACCAATTTCCACGGGAGATTCAACAAAGCATCAACCGAAGTACAGGGGACCTTTAGTCGTTCACAATGTCTTACCTAATGGCACTTATGGAGTTTCGGAATTAAGAGTCGATAAGTTTGGACGTCGTTATGCCAGCACAGCACATGTGAGTCAGCTCAAACCCTGGAAACCACCTATCGACGATTTCTCGGCTTAAAATGTGAATGTTAATCATTCACAGGACGGAGAAGAAGATGAGTACCAGCTTGGAGCGGAATCTGCAGAAAAGCAGCAAATAAAAGAAGATGATACCACGAGGGTGCTGCAGGATGAACCATCAAGTGTTAAAGACAATTTAAGTGTTTATAGTGTTATCGATTTTATACCAGCGCGACCTAAAAGGAATGTTAAAAAACCAATACGTTATGAAGCTTCAGAAACGCCTCGAGGGCGAGTCGTGATGAGCGTGGCCGATTGTTAGAAGCTTTCGCGGGTTATCGAAACTACGAATTGTAGAGGGCGCGAGGAGCGTGGTTGGGAGAAGGCAGATTTTGTGAGCGTTGAGATCGAGCGGATGTGCGTTGGTGCGAACCGAGACAATTTATTTAAAGGACCTGGAATTTACAATGTTTGTCAGGCATCGCCTGTTGTATTATGTTCAGTTTGGTGTCTTCATAAAAATGTGTTAACACACACATTATGAATTGTGTACATTAAACATGCAATGAGACATTCATATAATATTCTAAGCCAATACAGAAAAAATCGTGTTAGAAGAAAGCAACCCTTGCGGGAATCAAGCACGGGTCTCCGGGGCAGCAACACGGAGACTTTTTTCTGTGATAAAATGGATTATGAGTTTGACGAATTTCATCGTCCTCATGAACGTCATTATGCGTATATGCCGTTATTCGGCATTGAATTTCATTCTTTGAATGGGAATATTCGCAAAGCATTATATTAAGATTTTTTCCATTAATTGTATATTTCTATTCACAATGGTAATTTTTTTAACCTGTTTTTAACTAATGTTATTTAAACTGCCAGTTATTGCAATTTCAAAAAAAAAACGATGCCATTAAAGTGAATTAAATGCCATTGGGAGTGTCAACTTTCATTTTACATTTTTGAAAGCTAACTCAAAAGGCTACTGTTTAATTGCTTTCCTTGGTAACCTATTGACGACAATTTCCAGTCGTCAGCCAATTATTGTAGGTTATTGCAGGTTGTTGCATTGAATCGACGCTTCTGAGTGGGAATCTAAAAATTCATCACGTTTGAAGAAACCAATATTTCTTTACGAGTCATGTTAAAAAGGTATGAAAATAGTTTCACATGAAGGAGGAGGGAGGGGGGGGGTATTTGAAAACAGTTGACGGTATAGAATACAAATCTGGCCATAATTTTTGTTTTGCAACCGAAAAATGATTTATGAAACATTATACAAGGATGATAACTATCCTTTTTACATCCTCAGACATAAATAAAATCTATATCATGCATTTCGGTGTTAATACAACATACGTAATTGAAATAATTTTCACACATGCACTGAGGGCTAACTTTTTTCAGAGACTATGAATGCCTATAACGTCTTAAATTAAATTGTAATCAATATCAATCGCTCAGAGCAAGTCGTCGCCCTAGAGTTATACTACGCTATGTCCACTTTTTGAAATTTTTGAACTATTATTATTTTTAGGGGCGGTAAGGGTTAAACTTTTTTTTTCGATATATTTTTCCCTGAAATTTATTTCCTCAGCTACTACAATTATCAATTAAAATAGTGACGTTAGTTAAAAGTTAGAAGTATATCACGCCATGTCCTTTTTCTGGATTGCTATAAGTGGAAAAATGCCAATTTCGTAGTGCATATTTTATATGGATAATCTAAGTTCGATTTCAGGAATAACAATTTTCAAAAATATATTTAACCGTAAAAGTAACCAACGAAATATTACTCAAAGGTCAATAATTATACAACCAAATAATGCAAACTATCATTCTGTTAAACCTTTTACTTTAAAATTTCATTATAAATAATTTATAAATATTTTGTGGACATGCCATACTATAATTCTGAGAAAAAATTAATTTTTTGAATCTCATATTACGCCATCTCCAAAACCAATTTTCCACATCAGCTAAAATACATTCATAATAGTATTAAAATTTGTGCTAATATTTTCTTGATCATGCATTATTTGTGCCCGATAAACTTATTTCGACATTTGACAACGTTTTTGTAGAGTATATTATGTTTAAACTTTAAACCTCATGTTCTCAGTTTGACAGTTGAGGGACATGGCGTACTATACCTTTAGGGCAACGAAGTATTATGACGAGAATTTCATCCTCGTAGCTAAGGAGCTTTCACAAAATATAGTCAAAATTTAGGTACTTTATTCTAAAACACAAATATTATATCTGTGCACTAATAATAAGTATCAATAAGTAGAAAAGCATTAACTTTTTTTCTTTGCAGATTATGTAACCGTCTGATGTCTCAAGTCTTTGAGTCTTGCCACAAAAAGGTGAATCCGTCCATGTACTACAAGGCCTGTTTACAAGATATGTGTGAATGTCCCTCTGAAAACTGTTATTGTGAATCGTTTATGGCGTATGTGCATGAATGTCAGCGACTTGGAATTCAACTTTCTCACTGGCGAAAATCCACACGGTGTCGCACAGTTTGGGATACAGTACTCAAACGCACTACTCATGATATAGTGAATCACGTCATAGTGTCCCGGCCGCAATAGTGTCCCAAAAATGCAGTGATTGCATCCCAGTATCTGATATTTGTTACATTCAGCGTCGATAATAAGTCAAATTTTTAGTAAGATACTAATGCCTAATAAGTGATATACATAGAAATGACCCGTGGTCGTGAAAAGTTTTTAAGCGTGTTTTCGTGGCAACAGCTGAGTCAAATTATTTTTTTAATGTAGCATGTCTGAAAACGTCATTTCCATGATGCATTACTGTACTTAGAATCTCGTTGAATGCAGGCGAAAAAAGAGTGAATAAAAAATTAACACATTCAGTCATAAGTAGGAAGAAATGCCTTAGTATGTAATCTATTTACCTTACCTGAAAGAAGGTGTCGCCGCGGTTGAAGAATATAAACTTTGTCATTGTATTCGGAAAGCCGTTGATAGTACCTGGAAACATAAAACATAATAGTTGTGGTAGCAATTAGGTATTAAAATAGTTTTTTGCCGTACGTTGAACGTAGCCGACATGGAAACATCTGTACGTTGCAATATACCTGACTTTTTTCTGCGATGCGTACAAAGACTCCTTGAAAAAGGAAAAACTCGTTCTAGGTTATGCTTCTGCATGAAGTTTCTGACATAGAAAAATAACAGAATAGTTAGAGTCACATATTCGAGTCACGTGTCGAAATTACGATTTTCATCATTATAGTGTCAAATAGCATGTCAAAAATATATATTTTATCACGAAAATCGCAGATTCGATTTGCCTTTTTATTTGTTGACTTTGGATGACTAGCATGCATTTTGCAAGTAGGAAAATAGAAAATTATACTCATCATGTATCGAACAATGTGCATTCCAGAGGAAAATTTATTCCTCTGTTGATGCTGTTAGAGATTAGCGAATTATTATATAAGATAATACGTGCAATAAGCTCGAATTGCACCTACCTGAAATGAGTTTCGCATGGGCATGAAGCAAATTGTTAAACAAGGCGTATTCTAGAAAGCGCTGATTGAGATTATTTTAGGATCGATTATGAATTCTGTAAATTTCATCGTCTCGTATCTTTTATATTTGTTAATAAAATGATATTTCTGTTTATGTAACTAAAGTTTAGTTGATCGTCTAGCTTTCACTTTCATATTGAAGTTAACATAATATTTTTTTATGCTCTTTGTAAGGTTCTATTTTCGGTAAGACACAGTGAATTGCAAAATTAATGATAAGAAATTATTATTATTATTCATCCAATGGAGGCTATTTTTAGTATTGGCATTGAATGAATCTAGTGAAGATGTTTCAAGAATTCTTCCTCTTATCTATGTACAATCCTCTACATCATATTTAGTGAAGTTAATATACCTATTGATCAAAAAGGCACATTTTTTAATCATAATTTGACAATAATATTTTGCTCGGCGGTAGATAGTTAAATGAAGGCTTTTTGAATTCCGAAAAGATTTGTGTGTGCTTTTTATTTAACAACAAAATTGACGTTTTGTTCTTAACTCTTATATCTGTGCTAAAACTATCTAGAAAGAATTTCCAGTGGGTGAGAATAATTTAAACAAAAATTATTATAATATTAACAAATTAATGAACAAAAGTTATTTTTCGGGATTGGAATTGTTCAGCTCATTCAAAGCCACAGTTTTTATATAAAATGCGAGAGAAAATAATGTTTCATAACGATTATTGAAAGTAGATGCTATTTGGGAATTTTTAAAACAATTTTTATAAACAAATTCACATTTTGGATATTGTTCAGCGAATAGGCTCAATTTTTTACGAAATCAACTAAAATTACCTGCCGATGACTCTTTGCTATTATTCTTTGGAAACGACCCCGCGATAAATGTATGGAAAAATGGCTTTCGGTGGATTTTGCTGAAACCTGATAAATATGTAGATTATAAGTGCCTAATGAAATATCTGTAAAAAAAATTAAGAAAAATGAACATTTTTTGCGCTATACGGCACTAAGCGCTCAAAATCTGTGAACACAATGAATCCCTATATGCAAAATATATCATTATCAAACTAGCATTTGGCGCTGACCTCGCTCTGCCGCCATCTCTCCCTTTCCAGCATATACAGAGTGTCCCAGACTCAAGTGCCCAGACTTATATAGCTGCATAAAAATAAAAAAAAATCAATCGAAAATTGCTGTTCCAAAAATCAGTTGAAGTTTCAGTTTTTGAGTTATAAAATATTCAGGCTGGACCAATCAGAAGCGCGGTATAAACAGACGTGTGTTCATGAGCAAGATTCCAACGTAGTGTTATTGAAGCAAGCGCTGAGGAGGGGTAGCGACGGGAGAACAGCGGTCACTACACTGCGTTGGGACTCCCGCCCACACATGCGCGACTGTTTGTACCGCGCTCCTAATTGGTCCAGCTTAAATATTTTATAACTCAGACCTAAAACTTAAACTGATTTTTGGAAAAGGAATTGTCGATTTATTTATTTTTATTTTTATACAGCCATATAAGTCTGGACGCTTGATTCTGGGACGCCCTGTATATAGGTCTTCATTGTTTTCACAGATTTTGAGCGCTTAGTGTTTAGCCGTTTAAATAAGGGCCCGA
>CAKNWW010172234.1:0-14802 GCA_932074435.1 Andricus kollari
GGGGGGGGGGGGGTATGCAGCGTCTACGGCCTAGCCCTGAATTACTGTAAAAACCATAATTTTTCTAAGAAGATGTGTTTTTTACACCCGGGGCATTGACTCAATCTCGTTTTCTCGATAATTCACTCCAGGGACGCTAAAGTACAAAATTAGTTTGTAGAGATTTTTGCAGAATTGCAGTAGAACGCTTTTCGTAGAATTTTTGCACGTGGGAATGAGTCCTAAGGCATGAGCACATACACCACCAGATGACTTATCTTCATTCGGTATGGGCCCGTGAACATTTTCCTGTTACTAAGTTGGGCTTAGAATCACTGTATGAATTTAATTACAACCAGTGATAACCCGCGTCTGCATCCGACTTTATTAGAAGTACTCGCATTTTCCACAGGAGAGGAAAACTGCAGAAAACAGCGCGAACAAAAATTGCTTTGGGATGATCGAAAATGGAAATGGAAGATAAAAAGGAGTACTAAACGATGGCGTTAGCAATTTTTAGAAAAAAAATTGCTGATCGTGTTATATTGTCTCAAATATGGCTAAAAATAGCCATTTTTGCACTTTTCGGTTAGGATATCTCAAAAACCTGACGTATAGGAAAAATTTGCATAACGGATTCGGTTTTCGGGTACCAAAAACCTTCGGGGTCACATAGTCCGGTCTTTCAAGATGTCATTTTTATCGGCCTGTGTAATTGATGACTGAGGGGTCCTCGTCAGTGCTTTATTCCAGCAAAATTATCGCACGGATAATTTAAGGCCATGACTAGTCGTCTAGCTTTTCGGGTTGAATAACGAAAATCTTGGAAAATGCATTGACAAAGCCAATGCATTTCCGAGCTTGGGCTGTTCATCGGATAAGCTCGACGACTAGGCACTCCGATAATAATTATTATATGTGATCGTCCGCGAAGAAGGGGACCTAACTTGATTGAAGAGGCGGTTCAACACAGGAACTCCATAAGAGGGCCTCCCTTTGCAGCTGAATAACAATTCGAATATTTCAGATATTGGAATAATATTTTTGATTATTGAGGAGCAAATAAGAAACTATAGATGGGTGTAAAAAACCAAAAATCTATTTTTTCCGCATTACGTCCCTTTATTGGCGCACGGTCACATATAATAATCTACAAGTGTACGCGGCATGAAGTTGGTTCTGTTCACAACATGAAGTTGGTTGTGTTCATCGCTGATGCATTCTGTTCACCCCGAGTAAAAATAATTCGTCTTGGCTAAGTCTTCATCCAAGACATTGCCAAGATATAGCCAAGACGTTTTTGAAAGTCCCGCCCCTGGCCGCGAGTGAGACTTCATTTTTCGTCTTCAAGTTGAAATTTCTCGTCTTCAAGCCGAACCTCCGAGGGTCAGCACTAATCCGTTTAAATTTTACAGAATGTTTATATAATTTATCTTCATGGTCTTTATGTTTTATGTATTAATAATTTTGTTTAACTGCAATGATTATGTTCTTTGAATGGCAAATATAAAAATGTTATCGATTTTTTCCTATGGCCAACAGTTCACTAGATACTTGTAGAAAATCACAGTTTAAATATTTTTACGGAAAAGTTTATATGCCTGTAGTTCTTAAGACTAACAGGTTTCAAAATTTGAATTAGCAAAGCATTTATTACAAAATAACAAGTTTTATCGGTTGTAAAATTTTAATCCTTAGCAGATGTCAACTGTTTGGTCCCATCCTAGCTACCTGATTCCGGGAAATGGCAGGCCTTGTCGTTTAGAGAGGTCGGAGTATAATGGGCAATAAAATTCACAAACGAAAACTTTTGTAATTTTGACCCTGGCAAATAGCCAGAAATTGGTACTATAATTTTCTTTAGAAAAAATTCTGTTTATTTCTCAAGACTTGAACCTCTCGTCTTAAGACAAGTCCACCTCGACTGGTCTTGAGACTTACAATAAAACTTCTTGTCTTAAGACAAGTCCAACTCGACTTATCTTGAAAAAACGTCGTGAACGTTAGCCATAAACTCAAGACTTACATATCTGACCACTAAGTTTCGCCCCTTAATCCAGTCAGTGAAGGATTTTAAAAAAATATTCAAAAAAGTAAAATTTTTTCACAGATACGTTGGGGATAGCTTCATAACGATACTGTTAAAAGTCCCCAGCCATATGTGTACGGCAACGGCCGCCATATTGGAAAGTGTTTAATAATAACATATTTTTGAAAATAACTCGAGAACGGTTGATTTTAGGTCGAATATGGTAATGTAAAAAAATGTTCATAATTTTATAGTGCACAAAAAAGGTTGTAATTGTTGTAGACGTATTATCAACGGCTGCGCTATAAAGTTGGATTAACTGTACAATTATGCGATTTCTGAACGAATAAAATAAAAGCTGAAAATATCCTGGAAAGAACTTTGGAAATAGATCAGGCGATTGCAAAAGATCAGCAAATGCATGTTCATGTTAAAAAAACTGACCAACTCATTTTCATTAAAAATTATCAGTATAAAATGATCTCAACTTCCGTGTGCAATTTGATATGCTTAAGGGAATGCTTTTGAGATGAAACTGCCTTCAATTGTTCCTCCATATTTTTACAATATATTTCCCAGTTTTTAGGTCAGAATAATAATATTTAAGACCTCTTTTACAGCTTTAAATAAGTAAATTTGAAAATTGAAGATATGGTGCAGCTAGCAGCGGTGATTATGGGTCCTAATGGCAACAATGGGAGCGGCGGCAAGAACGGCTACCTCGGGCTGTTATATTATTGGGAGAAGTAAGCAACAACAAAAAAATTCAAAGGGATCAATATAATAGAACGAGGTAGCCGTTCTCGCCCCCACTCCCATTGCTTCCATTAGGACTCATAATCACCCCAGCTGCGAGGGGCCATTTACTCTCGAATCAAGGGGTTTTAGCGTTTTAAATCGGTATGAAATCAAATGCAACAAGCATAACGCTTTGTGAAATCATCTGAAATCAGCGGAATCTGAGTGGATCTTTTGAAATGAGTCGAAATCGAGTGAAATCAGTAGAAATCTCTTAAACTATTCTGAAATCGTAAGCGAGACAGTAGGAGTCAACGAGAGACTCTGAGTAATCAGGAGCAGTCAAGCGATCAATCAAGAGAGCAGTCAGTGTAGTCAGTGCATTTAGCGTGCGACTCATTCTTGCTTCATCGCTATGGGATAGCGGTGAGCATACTATAGCACGGCTCTCTACCAGTGGCGTAACTAGAAAATGGAGGCTCCTCCGCAAAATTTGTTTAAAAAGCCCCTTTGAAAAAAAAAGAAACAGTGCTTCATATATCAATTATGTATAGATTGAAGATACATATATTAAGAATACATACCTATAATGTATTACGTCTTTCTTTAATTTTGGCAAACATATTGATCTGAAACGCATAGTGAAATTTATTTGTTCTACTCAGTCTAAGGGGTCCCTCGGAGGCCTTTCGGAGGAGGAGGCCTCCCCGCAATGCGGGGTTTCGCTACTACACAGTTACGCCACTGCCCTCTACAGTTTATGTGCGTAGCGAGTGTGCGCGTTGCAACACGTTGTGTGCTTACCAGTGGTTGAAATTCAAAGATTCGAATTCTTGAAGCTAAAAATGTTTTCATTTGAAGTTATAAAAACTGAATTTCAAATTAAAACACTCAAAGAGGAACCTTTTTGAATTTTGAACTTTTAAAATTAACGCTTAACGATTTTTTTATTCAAACGCTCAATGATTGACGCATATAAAATGAAAGCTTCTAACACATTTCAAGTAAACGGTTTTAAATTAAATGCCGTTACACCGCAAAATTAAAATTTTTTAAAATTCGTCAGTTTTACAGTTCGAACATTGGAAAAATATAAATCTCTAAATTAAAGAATAAATAAACAAATTTGTAAATCATACACAATCATAACATTTACAGAAATGTTGTGTCAAAGACAATAAACCTGTGTTTGTTTTAAAATCTTTTTAAATATTCTATGAAAATTATTTTTTCAAAATAAAAAATAATTTTAAATTTTACCAGATATCTTAAGTAAATTGCTGTTTTCAAAACCCTCACTTTCCGGGTTTCTCGGTTTCCCTGTCCAATGGCCACCTTGAATAGGATTTTTTTAAAATTGTAAAATAATGTTAATGTTTAACATCGCAACGTAAAAGTTCCTAAGCGGAAAGTGAATTTATCTCACGATTTATTTATATTTGTTATAAATACTTATGTTACTTATTATAATCTTATGACTCATGATCTAATCAGAAAATGTTGAAATATCAATTTTACCGCATATTCTAATTTAGTTTTCATAACAAAACAAAATATTAATATTATTTAAAACGGCTGCAAACAAAGTTAAAGTAGCAGCAAAGGCTGTAGAATATATAAAGCGTTATTTTTTAATGAATTTTATGTTATAAACAATATCTTAGTGGAATAAAATTAAAATATTCTTACCATAAATAAATAAGGTTAACAAAATTTTTCGCAGACCTTCCTCCAGATTAGTACTTTATCATGACCTTCTTTTAAATGAAAAAATTTAAAACCAACCCTGTTCTCATTTCCATCTATTTCTTTAATATACAATTAAAAAATAAGGGTAAACAACCACCGCATGGTCTCACTGGGAGCGACTGCCATCTAAAAATGACACCGGCTCCCAGTATGACAGCGGTAAATTACACTCATGGCCTCTGTACCTGAATTAAGCCCTGATGATCTGAGGGAACAACAGTTTGCTCCTTCGACAAGGACTGTTTTTCTACATTCCTGAGAAAATTTCCGTGCATTTTCTTGTCGAGTAGATCTTGATGGAATTTTTGAACTTCAGCTTTCTTCACTTCGGCTTTCAGAAGTCAAGCATATAGATGGAGGAATGCACTTTCCTCACTTCTGATGTTAAAATTCAGGCCAAGGTTCTCGGCCGCTTGCTCCGCGGCTGTGTAAAGGAACGCTCCTTCGCCGATATAAGCTGTACTTAGAATAATTCGGTTATGAAGGCACTGGAGATTCAGAACTCCGCCTTGGCGGCGTGAAATGTATAATCGCGGAACTAACTAATTGATATGCAAGCTTTTATGCATATGCATGATCTTACGTGTGGTGACATCAAGGGCCTTAAGTTCGTTCTTCGTCCATTGAACTACCCCAAACGAGTAGAGTAGAACCGGGACGGCAAGCATGTTAGTCGCAGATATCTTGTTCAACGCTGTTAGATTGGATGACCAAATCTGTCGAAGAAGATTCTTGTATCTGCTTCGGAGATACTCCTTTACTGATGTTACGTCCTGAATGCGGTTTTGAGGCATGCCCAGGTATGTATAGGTCTCTCCAGTGTTCAGATATCTAATAACACTTATTATATCCATAAACTCAGGGTCCTCGGGAACGCCAACAATCTTTCCGTTCTTCAGATTAATTTTCGCACATTTATCCAATCCAAAGTCCATCCCAATCTCTCCTGTGTACCTCGCGACGATATTTATGGCCGTTTAAAGTTTGCCTTTACCAGAGGCATAGAGCTTTAGGTCATCCATATAAAATACATGAGTGACCTTATGCTCGCGCTGGTTAGTGTCGCCACAGGGGTATCCAGAAGAATGTCGTAGTGCGAGAGATAGAAGCAGAAGTGTGACGCAAAAAAGCAAAGGGCTCATGGTATCGCAATGAAATACGCCCCTCTGGAAGGTGACGTTGTTTGTTGTCACACGATAATTTCCAGATGAGATAGTGAATCTACTTTTCCAAAGAGGCATTAATCTCTCTATGCATCTCACTATATGTGGATGCACCTTCAAGCTTTCCAACAGACAGATGATAAGTCTATGAGAAGTTGAATCGAAAGCTTGTCGGTAGTCAATCCAGGCCATTGACAGGACGCGTTAATGGGCTGCAGCGTCTTTGCAAACACACCTGTCAATCAGCAGGTTCTCTCGACAGACTTCTACACCTTTTTTCGAGCCACGTTGTTCGTACATGTCATGCTACACAGGCTCATTTCGCCGAACAATCATGTTGTTTAGGACAGCTGTAAAGATCTTATACAATGTGTTCAAATAAGTTATTGGCCTGTAATTCTCTGGGTTGGACAAGTTGCCTTTTTCGGTAGAAGTATAGTGCGTCTCAACACCAGCCACTGCGGGATGGGCGTTTCTGACTTTAAATATGAGGTGAATATGCGGGCCAAATGTTGGTGTGTAGAAGTAAACCTCTTCCACCAGAAGTTCTTGCTACAATCTGGTCCATCACCGGAAAAGTTCTTCGTTCCTCTAAGCGCTTTTTTTACCTTTTCGGCAGTGATTTATGGACATTCCACCTCAGATTTTATGAGGTTGTCGAAACATTCCTTGAAGCGGTTGATATTGTCAGTATTTTCTTTCAACTTCAGTGTTTTCGGGACCTTGTATACCTCTCTCCAAAAAGTCTCTACCTCGATGGGCTTGGGTGGATTTTTCACATAAACAAGGTGATCACCAAAGAGGCGAGATGGGTCAGCGAGAAACTCTTGATTCTCCCTGATCCCTCTTCTGTATTCTCCTCCTTGCATCAGATAACAGCCGTATTTTGTCCACAATATGCTGCTTGATTGTCAGCAGCTTTGACTTGCTTAGTGTGTGATTCAAGATCCTCAGTTCTTGGGTGAACTTTCGAACCCTTTCCGTGAAAGTCTACCAGATGTTATTCTTGTTCAGTTGATGTAAGCGTCTTTTGGTCTTTCGATCCATCGTAGGTTTGAGCCTTCGATCTGAATCAGCCAAAGGTCTCGCAGCACCATAAAGTGAGCAATTGATGGTCCAGAGGTCGGATTTTTGCGAGATTTCTCCACGAAGGGAGGCATGCATTTCAGCCAGATCTTGGGGCTTAAGATGATCTTGCATGTTAATGTTCCTTCTGGTCCTGAAATCGTGATCATTTCTCAGAAGGTCCCTGCTTTCCGCTGTTGGTCTTAATGTCGCTTCCTCATCTTTGGCTGCAGTTTGATCAAACAGCGGTTGGGGAAGCGCTCCGCGTGCATATTCATTTTTCCAGAGGTAGGCACGTTGATTTCGCAACGATTGAATCGAAACGTGCTGAAGCGCTGGGTGTTTTTGGCATCACAGAGTATGCATATGCGCCATAAAGCCTACGCGTTCGATCGTTCTGAACCGCATTTACAACATTTTTGTGTTTTGGTGGTGTCATTTTTGTTCCCACGAGCAGCTAGGGAAAGGGTTCGTCCATCCTTGTAGAGCCCCGAATGCAAGGATAAGGCTGCATACTCTGAGAGGTCGCCCGGTATCTCAGAGTCACCGATTAAGATACCTTAGCCCGGTGTCTTTCTCCGACGCCTCGAACGCCTGAACCGCATCAGGGGAAAGAAGCCCTACGGGACTAATAGAAGCAGGGAACCCGTGGAAGTTGTTTCTCCAAGCCAAGGGAAAAAGGACCTTCCTCCGAAGGGTATGAGAAGCCTCGATGCTTGGCTTCTCCAGACGTAAGGGTTCGTATACATAGAACCTCTGCCAGAAATAAGAGATCTCCGTATCAATTGGTGGCCCAACTTAGGGGCACGAAAGTGACAACTTCACGTCACTTCTGCACGACCTGAGAAACTCATGCCCAACTGAAAACAACATCCGGTGGCGTCCAACAGCAGCACAGAGGTGACCTCAGATACAGTAAGGGACACAATCTCGCTCGCTGTCCAGAAATCTCCTCCTGTCCCACCGCTACAGGACAAGGGTGTCCCTAGCCTTCTTTAAATAGGCCTAACAGTCTCACCATCTTCTCCAGGAGAGCAAGGTGCCCCAGATTGTCCAGGTCCGGAAAAATCTAATCCAGACTCCCCGCTACGGGACAAAGGTGTCCCTAGCCTTCTCCAAATAGGCCTAACAGTCTCACAATCTTCTCCAGGGGAGAAAGGTATCCCAGATTGTTGAGGTCCAGACAATTCTACTCCAGCCTCCTCGCTACGGGACAAGGGTGTCCCTAGCCTGATCCAAGTAGGCCTAACTGGCCCACCATTTTCTCCACGGGAGCAAGGTGCTCCAGGCTGTCCGGGTCCGGACAAACCTGCTCCAGACTCCTCGTCACGGGACAAAGGCGTTCCTAACCTTCACAAAGCAGGACACGGTCGACTGACCAAAGTTTTCAACCAATTCCAACACCAAACGAACCCACATCGGATCATACTCATCGGTCAGCCAGAATGGACGGGCTGAGGAAAACCCCTTCAAATCCATGAACCATCCCACAGCATCGCCAACTGGCACGCAGCTCATCACCCACGTACAGGCGTCGCACCAGTCCAGCGCTAGGCTCATCAAGGAACGAGGGCCTAATTCAGGAAAGGCCGAACTTTAACTATCAGTCACAGCCAGGGTCATGCACAAACACCATGCCACCCACCACGGGTTTAGTACCGCGATACATGGCACCACCTATAGCTCCAGGAAGTCTACCGTCTCCAAACGACTCGGCCACCCTAATGCGGGCTATCCGAGTTCCACTTTTCGATTTGTCCACCTTCTCTGGATAGGGGCACGAGGATCCCAGGCTTTCATACGCGAATGCGAACATTATTTCGCGCAAATGTCCATCGAGTCCGCACAACGGACCCGCCTCGCCGGACAGGCTTTCGAGGAATTAGCGGACAAGTGGTGGGAAGTATATAAATCCCTCTCACTGATTCGGATCAAGTTCAAGGAAATCCTGCGACAAAAGTATGCGAGCTACACCACGTTCATGCGGCTGAACGCACAGCTCTACTCGAGAAAACAGACTGAAAAGGAGCCAGTGTTTGTATATATCCAACAAAAATATATGCTGGCACTTCGGCTCCTACCTGCCGCCTCCGAAGAAGACATCGTCCGAATTCTTTTGGTGGCTTTGCGTCCTCCAATACGCAGAGTCATCCGTGCCGCATTCCCGCAAACCTTCGGGGATCTAATGGACCATGCCGCCGAAGCCGATATGGACGAGGCCAAAGAACACACCCGAAAGGAGCCAAAGAAGGAAAAATCGAAAAAAGTAACCGCTGCCCCTGGAAGCTTCAACAACGGACAGAGCGTCACCGAAACGCTCCACCCTGCAACTACTGCCCCGAACACCACTATCATCGGGACTGCCCGGTCTTTCAGCCGCAACGACGAGATGTCCCCCAGGAAAAGTGGCGACGCTCGGCGGTCAGGGAGACCGCCGAGCAACCTACCAACCAGGAGTCCCGGCCCTGAATATTACCAGCGCCACTCCGCGTCGACTCTCTAGCCTCCGTGTACGTCTCGGTGAGAAGGATACCATTGCATACGTGGACTCCTGCTCTTCGGACAACTTCGTCCACGCATCCCTTTTGAGCAACGCCCCATTACGGTCGCTTGGACCCAGCCCGCCATATGCCTTAATAATAATATGTTAATATTAATATGTCTTAAACCTAATCGGATCAATCCAGCTTGTGCCGGAGGCCCTGGGAGACCCTGGGAGATTTTTCGTCGGCCATGACCTCACCAACGACATGGTATTTGGAATACCCTGGTTTGAACAACATCAGGTTATTTATGAACATCGCCTAGGATGCATTCCGGGCTCCCGGAATGAGACCACGATTTTCCTCCGGAACAACAAAACCGATTCCTCAGTACAGCAAAAAGGCATGCCTCAGTTTTTCACCACAGTTTTTGCGTAGACTACCACCGCCTTAATAAAAAAACCGTGGACGCTCCGCAATGCTTACCCCGGATCCACGAGATTTGGAAGAATCTCGGATACACCAAGCTATGTTCTACATTTGATCTAAAAAGCGGATATTGGCAAATTCCGTTGGCCTCGGAGGCACGTAGATATACCGCCTTCACCACACCAAGCGGCGGCCAGTATCAATTTAGAGTAATGTCCTTCAGATTGAAAAATGCACCCGGCACCTTCCAAACTCTGATGCGTCACGTGCTCGCCGACTACTGGGGCCAATTCGCCATCGCTTACCTGCATGACATCATCGTATACTCAAAGAACTGGGAGCAACATCTTCGACATCTAGCATTGGTCTTCGGGAGGCTTAACATTTATGGACTCACATGCTCGCCTCAAAAATGTAAATTTGGACAAAGAAGCCTGCCCTACCTAGGACACGTCGTTTCTTCGGAAGGAAACCTTCCGCAGCCTAAGCATCTCCAGGCAATACTCTCCGCCGTTCCACCTCGCACGCGAAAAGGGTTGCGATCCTTACTGAGTACCATGAATTGGCTTCATGAGTACCTTCCGCATTACTCAGAAACCATAGTCGCCATGACTGATTTGCTGACACCCAAACGCCCATGCCGATGGAATATCGAAGCTCAAAAAGCTCTAGACGCCGCAAAGGAAGCATTTCTCCACCACAAGGCTCTCAGCCGACCTGATCCGTCCCTTCCATTCATCTTACAGACATACGCCAGTGCCCGAGGAATGGGCGCTGTCTTGATGCAGCCAGGACCAGAAGAAAAACGTAGAATAATTTCCTACGCCAGCGCCAAATTTTCTGCAACAGAAGCAGCCTACCACTGCAACGAACAAGAATGTCTTGCCATCATCTGGGCGATCACCCATTTCCGGCCATATTTGAAGGATCTGCGATTCATCCTGTGCACCGATAGCAAGACACTAACGTGGTAAGACCGTCAACGTGGTTAGTACCGATGGTACCACCTACTTCTTCCAGCTCTCATGAGGTACCCATCGATTCCATTCCGGTCCTTTACACCACACATGTCCCATCTCTCTTCGTGGATATCTCTATGGCTCAGTTAGATGATCTGAACCTAAACGCAGGCATTATCAAATGCAACAGGATCCAGGGCCAATCACAACGAATGGTGGAGGAGAATCAATTATTTCAACGTCAGCGCCTGGATCCGAACGGGTTCTGACGCCTCGCCAACGACCTCAACAGTTGGTTACTTGCCGTTCCAAAACCTTTTCAGCAAAGAGTAATCTGGGAGTACCACGACGTCCCGCTTTCGGGCTATCCAGGAGCAGAAGAGACAAGGCGGGCCATTCTTGAACACTTTATCTGGCCCGGCATGAGCCGGGAGATAAGCAGATACGTTTTAGGATGTCACCTGTGCGTATGCTGCAAGCCAACACATGCAAAATATCAAGATACACCGAGACCACGATCAGCGAACACCGCCTGGGATGCGATTGCCGTAGACCTTATGAGCCCCTATCCGCGTAGCAACAAGGGACAGCGCTTCATCCTGGTGGTCACGGACATGTTCTCACGGTTGAATGAGGCCTTGCCGATGCGCTGATCCACGGCCACACACGTCACAAAACTTCTAGAGGAAGAAGTTTTCTCTCGTTGGGGATACCCCCGTCGAATCCTGAGTAATAACGGGACTCAGTTCACAGGGCTAGTGCGGGCCGAACCCAGCCGACGTTGGGACTGCGAGTTGTGGACAACTCCTGTCTACCACCCACGAGTCAACCCCACCGTGAGGCGGAACCAGGAGATCAAGAAGGGACTCCGACTACGGCTAACCCCACAGACCCAGCGAACATGGGACCGATATCTGCCAGAGCTTGTATTTGGACTTCGTCGACGTCGAAACGCAGCTACTGGTAACACTCCGAGCTACCTACTTATGGGTAATACCATTCCACTAGCCGGAGAATGGCGCCTGTATAGTTCAGTGCCTCCACCACCAGAGGATAGTCCCGCAGAAGATCGACAACAACGACAGAACCAAGCGCGGCTGCACCAACGACGATTTTAAGAAAGATATACCACCGAAGCATCCCAACCACGTTACGGGGTCGGAGATTGGGTGGTCACGATCAATCACCGGTTGTCAGACAAGGCCGCGGGTTACAACGCAGCACTGGATCATCGCCGAATCGGACCCTACCAAATCCCACAACATGTTTCTGGAGATGTATACTACATCCAGAAGGACGTACATCAACAAAAGGTTCACGGCAAGGACCTCTGGCCAGCACCCACTGACCAGATCCTCCAGGACGATAATTGCCGTTTCTTCCACCGGGAACTTCATCAAACCACGAAGTATGTGAGGAACCGTCTCCACTCAAAGACTTCGCCTCCTGTTTAGAAAAAGGAGTAGCCTCATCCTCAGCTGTATCCATAGCTGAAGGTATCGACAAACAGTCGTACGAAACAACGCTCGTCCGAGCACCTGCTGTCCCAGCTAAGGGCACCAACGCATCAGGTCCGTCTGGTCTACGGCGTCCACAAGCTGAGTCACGACCTGCCACCCGTATTGGCGCAGAGCCATACTCTAAAACGCTCGTCTGAGCACGTCCAGTCCCGGCCGACGACACCAATGTACCAAGCCCGTCGGGACTACTGCGTCGAAAAGTTAAGCCACGACCTACCTCCAGTATTGGCGCGGAGCCATACACAGAAACGCTAGTCCGAGCCTCTCAGGTTCCAGCCCAGGACAGATACGCGCCAGAATCACCGAATATGACGCGTCTATCGACAGTCGCACTACCAACTACCAGTGTCGCGGCACAGGCGTGCTTGATCTACCAAGATAAAGAAGAGGTAGAAGCTAATTCCTCGGAAGAGGATCTCGACTACCAGAACATCGTCAGGGGGCGTTACAAGCTTCGAGGACGACGTCCCACGAACTATCGTGATGCAAGACCGTATACTCGACATGTAAATAGTTATGGAGAAGTATAGTCACGAGTGAATCACGGAAACAAGGCTCTATCCAGGAGGAGGGCGAATTGATATACATCCTTAAATGTAAAATAAGAGAGATTGTGAAACTCTCAGTTTTGAGAGCCGCTGCTAAGAATTTTCATTTAAGCATCGGTTCTCTAAGCTCGAGTTTCCCAGCTCTCGTTTCACGTGCCTTCTCCGCTTACGTGATCTCTACATTTAATCGCGCTTGGATGCCTGGGAACACGTGCGGCCCGCGTGGCTGGCAGCACCGGTAGGCGATGACTCACGTCCGTGTACGTGACTAGCGACGCGGCACGCGCTTGGAAATTTTCCACGGGGTAGGCGTCCATTTCAGAACCTCAACCTATGCAGTGGTTCTCCTCTCGACAATTTTTTAAATTGTCGAGACCTTTTAGACAATTATAATAAATTATAGATATGTGTATGTGAATGCATAAATGCATAATACATAATTGTAGAGAATTATGAAATTTTAAAATGTTAGATTCTTCAATATGGGCGCAACTTTCAGTGTTAACTTACGAATAATAATAATAATATTATTATAATATATAATAAAATAATATTAGGATATTCTCATCATGTCCTAATTATAAATATATATGTATATAAATTATAGTTGATTGTAGTATATTATACATGTATTGTGTGTAATATTGTGATATTATTATTGTCATAATGTTTTATAATAATAATAACATTTATAATTATATACAATGCCTATAATAGTATTATATGATAATATTATATGAATAATACATTAGTACTATTACATTGCTGTATTTTATATTGTTAGCATCCCTTGAAATTCAAATTTAAGCCTGGAAGAAAATACCATTCGATCAATTAATGCGATTTAAATGTTTACTCAACAAAAAATTGACAAAAGTATATTAGAGTTTAAGTACTTTAAAATTTATGTAACGCGGAGAGAAAGCATAGAGCAGCTAGCTGGCAGCGGGCCAGAACAAGCAATGATGCTATTGGACCGAACCGACATAGTGGGGCAAACCGTCGAACTTCGCGCAGAGTGGGAGAGTCGAGACGAGCTGTGGCGCGCGCCCAGGGCCTTCGTGCATAAAGGTGCGCGTTCCGGCCACCCTCGTCACTCGGCCCTCACACCGCATTCGACAAGTATAGGTTCTCTCGATTTCTGCTCTCCGACGCCTCGAGTAGCGTCTCTACCAATATCTACTGTACAACTAGCCGCTTCACTCTCTTTCTCTCTCTCTCTACCTAGGGAGTTATTGAAAATAAAGAGGTCATATTGGAAGTCAACTCTTGTTCATCTGGATACCAACTCATCCTCCTCGGCTCTTTCAGAGCAAGCTTTTTGAAGCTCCTACAGCGTTTATTTTGAATATTACGAAAGAAAACCTGCTCTTTTCAGAGCAATATTCATTGAATTATTTGTTGAACGCATTACGGTCTTGTACTTCGGTACTTGACCGATGTTTCGGAAAGAAGGCTAATTCGTGATGTCCCTCGGGTATCATCCTTTTTAGCCTTTTGACTGAACTTCTTGGGAGTCTCTGCACTCTAAAATTCGGAAACGAATTATGTTCGAGTACTTCGGTTCTCGGATCATCTCTATTGTACACTTGGAGGCACGGATGGGATTAAATCGCAAACAAAAAAGGGCCCAGGCCATTCGTCGGCTGCCAGCAGCAGAGCTCCGAGCCCAGGAGAACTCTAAGATTCGGAATATATCACCGCCAGGAGGCTTGCCTTTCGGAGACACCTGCTTAGTTGGCAAACTTGGAAACGGCCACAAGCCGAAAACCCTGGAAACGGCGACAAGGCCGAAACCCCTGGAAACGGTGACAATCTGGAAACCCTGGGAAACGGCGACAATGTCGAAATCCCTGGAGGCGGCGACAAGGTCGAAAAATATAGAAATGGCGCCAAAGCCGAAAAATCTGGAAACGGCGGCAAGGTCGAAAAATCTGGAACCGGCGACAAGACCGGAAACCTGGAAACGGTGACAATGTCGAAATCTCTGGAAACGGCGACAAGGTCGGAAAAACTGGAAACGGTGACAATGTCGAAATCTCTGGAAACGGCGACAAGGCCGAAAACTCTCGAAAAGGCGGGAAGGCCAAAAAACCTGGAAACGGCAACAAGGTCGGAAAACTGGAAACGGTGACAATGT
>CAKNWW010172530.1:0-11972 GCA_932074435.1 Andricus kollari
CCTTTTTCGGACAGGTCTTATACCTAAGAAAATACCGTAGCAGATTATTCAATATGTATTTTATTTGTATTCTTGAATCTCACGTTGTTGTTAAATAAATAATAAGAATTCTTTCATTTTATTTGACCCAAAAAAAATTAAAATGTGTTCAAAAATTACAAAATAGTGGGTGATTTTCTAAAATTCTTGAAATTAAATTTTCTCAAATGCACCACTTTTAAACATTTGTATATTTGTTGAGAAATAGGTGGAAATATGTAGGACTCTGTACTACTACATATTTCGTGAGTTTCGTTCTCGGTAAACCACGGCTTCGAATTCAAAAAAAAAAATTAGTTTTGTAGATTCTAATTTTGCATTCTTCTCGGAAACGCCGAAATATACAGAAAAATGTCTAGATAAAAGTTCTTTTATCTGTTGTAATAGCTTGCATGGATTACGAGAAATAATAAAAAATTATGTTAAAATTTTTTTTCCCGGCTTAAAAAATCTTTTAGCCTGCATAAAACTTATAGGATGCCTTTTTTGTATTAGCAGAAATTGTTTTAAAATATTAGGATTTTGTTCAAATATGAATTTTTTCAATGTAAAACAGTGTATTACTGAAATCGAAATTCTCACCATAGAATGGTATATCTAAATGCCAAGTCATTCTAAAACCCGAAGCTGGACCTCTCTGCCTGATTTGAAATGGAATTGGTTCTCAAATTTTCTCAAGCCTCATCAAATTGTTTAAATCATTTGAAACGCCTCATAATTTTTTAAACCTGTTGAAATTACTCGAAATCCTTAGAGTCCCATTGAAATCTCCTTAAATATTTTGTTATCCCTAGAAATCATCTGGAATTCCTCAAAATGCTTATAAATCACTTAAAATACAGTGAAACCCTTCGAAATCTTTGGAAATGATTTGAAATCATGTGAAATCCTTTGAAATATTTTGAAATAATTCAAAAATCCTTAAAACCTTTTAAAATACTTCTGGGTCTCTAGAGATTTCTCGAAATCCATAAGAAAATTTAAAACCACTTAAAACGTTTGAAAAATTTATAATATCGCGAGAAATATTTCAAAGCATATTAAAAAGTTTTATAAAATCGTTCAAATCTCTCTGAGTCCTACGAAATCTTCTAAGATAGGTTGAAATCAATAAAAATCCTGTAAACTCCCTTAAAATCCTTTCATAGTTCATGCGAATTCAAAAGATTCTTGAAAATCCCTTGAAATATTCTTGAATCACTTGAAATCCTTAGAAAGTCTATGAAATCACTTGCAATATTTTTAAGTTACTTGGAATCCCTTTGGAAGTAGTCTGAATATTCTTGAAATATCATGAAATACTTTGCGATTCCCTGAAATATTTTAAGATACTTTGATATGCCCTAAATATTTTGAAACCCATTAAAAACACTCAAAATCCCTGGAAATCTTCTTAAATCGATTAAAACTCCTAGATAGTCTCTGAAATATTTCACAAATCTTTAAAGCCTCTATTAATTATTTGCAATCGCTTGAGATCCTTTAAATCCTTTGAAATCCCATAATATTTTTTGTAATCTCTTAAAATGGGCTGAACTCGCTTAAATCGCCTTGACACGTCTTGAAATTTGATAAAATCACTTGTAATATGAATTATAAGTCCCTTGAAAATTGTTTAAACTTTTAAAAACACAAAGATAGCATCTGAAATTTTTTGAATTTGATGGAATTTTTAGAAATCTTTACAATCCTAATATCTGGTGTAAACTCAAAATTCGAATGATCTACCCCTCGGCTTCAAAGGATTAAGGACAATGAATAATGTTTTTTATTAATGACATTAAGTTTTATTCTCTCATCAAAATGGATACAATAAACAGGAAATATAGCGCCATCATAAAGATCACAAATTAAATTAACAGTTATAAGCAAATCGAAAGTTAGTAGCGGATTTGAATTTTAAATGTAATAAGTGCAGCAACTTTAATAAGTCATTCAAAAACCGAATTCTGGTTTCAAAGCCAATTTGTGGGAGATTTTCGAGACATTTTGCTACACTCCTTTTTTTTAGATAGATTGCACGTAACAGAATCAATTTTAAAATATTTTCCTAATCTAGCGACAGTTTTGGAGTTTTATTTTTATTTCGGAAAATGAAAAAGTAATTATCTCATTTGAGAAAGTAGCACGGGAATTTATACTATCATTCAGTTTGTTTTTTTCGTACATATTTTATATGTTGACAAATATATACACAAATATTAAACAATATTATCATGTTCTACAATTTGAAAATTTAACTTATTTGATATACTCGTATTTTGGAGGGCAACCATGAATCAGTCGAGGTCGGTTGGTCAGCTGGCCTGGTCGTCGCTTACTTGGCTGAAGATGGAATAGCTTGGAAACCTTTAGGCGTTTTTCGCATTTTTTATAGGGACGGCGATTAGTCAAGCTCAGCTTAGAGGACAGCACCGTGAGTGAAGAACTGCATTGTACACAGGCACATGGCATCATCTGCAGTTTCCTTAGTTTTCTGTTATGTGGAAAGCTATGTGCTCCTTTATTTTTACACCCAAATGCCACATACATACCTAGAATTTCGAAAATAATCATTTAAACTAACACTTCAATACTGCGCTATGAAGGACAAATATAATGCTAATAACAGACGTCACCGTTAGAACCGCCGTCTTTTGTATCTCCACGCGCATTAGCGATTCCAGCAGCCGCAAGTGTCATTCGCCGTCCCCGTAACTTATGTTTAGAACATTACCTCGATTATTCCTAAATTAATACATTTAATTTAATTTTTTCTTTTTGTTGCGGTTGAGAGACTGAAAGAGCTAGCTAAAGCTACAAGGGTTGTGAGAGGCTCTGAATGTGGAACGGATCATTACCACTTAGTTCAAAAATTAACTTATCTCAAGGATGGAGAAGGAAGAGAATTGAAATGATGAACCAAACGCGAATCAAGATAAAGAATTTACAGAAGCCGGAAGTGCGAATAGAATTTCCGAATAAGATAAACGAACGCCTAGATGGGACAACTTATGAGATGCTGATATGCAACAAAGATATAGAGGGCAAATGTTCAATGTACCAGGATATCATTATTAGGAGTGCGACTGAAGTGTGTAGTACTGCGGTTGTAGGAAGAATGACTGGAGATGTTCGGTGGAATGATGAAATCCGTGTAGCCGTTACAAAAAAGAAACAAGTCTATCTAATAGAGTTAAATATTACAGGTGTTGACGATGACAAGAGAATTAGATTAGAAAATGATTATAGGGAAGAAAAGAAAAAAATGCAAAATGCTTTCGAAGGAAATAAGAAATTATTTTGGGAATTGGGCAAGGGCAGTAAGAAAGGAGTAGTGGTACAGGGTTAGTCGGAATTAGGAATAGAAAGGGTAAAATAGTATGGAACACGGACAAAGTAAAAGACGGTTATAGAGAGCATTACAACGAATTATTAGGAAGTAAAGCTATGGAGCAGCACAACTCGCTGTGGGGCCAAACCGAAAAAACCCGGACGAAGGTCCAAAAAGTCAAGAAATCGTCTTCAAATTGACCACTCGGAGGTTTTCGGGGTCGCTGATCACGAATCTGAATTCATATTTGCAAAATTCAAAATGGCGGATCCAATATCGTGGACACGATTTGTAAAATGTACGTAGATTCTGCCCAAGATTGGTATATGGGGGTTTGCGGGGTCGCTGATCACGAATCTGAATTCAGATTTGCAAAATTCAAGATGGCGGATCCAATATGGTGGAAAAGATTTTTAAAATGTAAGAAGATTCTGCCCAAGATTGGTATATGAAGGTTATCAGATTCGCTGACGACGAATCTGTACTCAGACTTCCAAAATTCAAGATGGCGAATCCAATATGGTGGACACGATTTTTAAAATGTACATAGATTCTGCCCAAGATTGGTATATGGGGGTTTTTGGGATCGTTGATTGCGAATCTGAAGTCAGAATAGTGAAATTGAATATGGCGGACAATATTTGAAAAAAACTCATCTTCAAACTTGGTATATGTGGGTTTTAATTAATACAATACTTATTATTAATTTATTTTTCATTTGAAACTAAAAAAAGTTGAATAACGGTTTATTGAAATAGATTTATAGTACTTTTTTCAATTAACCAGTTCTTAATTTACAAATTAGTCGAATCGTTTGAGCTGAGCGAAAAAAAATTTGTGGGTTGAAATCCGAAAAAAGTGAAAAATTAAAATTTTTGGCTCAATTTAGAATTTTTTTAGAATTTTTTCAAAATGGCCAAAAAAACATGTTCTTTTGAGTTGAGTCATATGCACACATTTAAAAAAAAGTTTAATATGTCAAACATGAAATTTTTTCAGCTGGAAATATCACTAAAAAATTTGTGTTCGAAAAAATAATATAATAGCATGTTTTTTCGATTCAAGCTGAAGAAATTTCATATTCGACTCATTCAACTTTTTTCAAAATGTGCCCATAGGACTGAATCCAAAAGAGCATGTTTTTTGGCCATATTCAAAAAATTCTAAATTGAGCAAAAAAATGTTTCTTTAATTTATAATTTTTTATTATTATTCACTAGCGAAAACTTAACATAGAAAAAATTCGTCCGAATTTTCGGAGCAATAGGGAAATTTTTTGGAATTTTCAAAAATTTGAATTTTCAAATCAAAAAAGAGAATAGAAGATATTAACCGATTTCAAAAAAAATTTTCCTCACTTTTTTCGGCTGTCAACCCACACATTTTTTTCGCTCAGCTCAAACGATTGGACTATTTTGATAATTTTCAATCCGTCCTACTGTTTACTCTTTAGACTTTAGAGAGCGAGAGCGTTATTCACGCAACACATATATTTTTTTACAAAAAATTCGATTAAAATTAGGCGGGCAGATATGGGCAGCTAAAATTGAAATATTTCATTCGCAATACGTTAATCTACAACCTCTAATATATATACTACTATTAAAACGACCAATTTTGTTATAGGTTAGATTGAAAATCACATGCGCTATTCTTCTTCTCATAATTTTTTGCTTAATGCAATAATATTTTATAAATGGTTATAATATTTTACTTACTTCTAGGAGTTGATTCCATTTTATATTAATGGAATCGATCATTCAAACAATTCAGGATTTTAAAACACCCACGTCTCCTCTGTACTGGTCAAGTCGAGTTAAAGAATGGCAAGGCTGTTGGTGTAGATGGTATTAAAGCTGACCGTCATTCCACTATATATGCACGTATACACGCATAGGGCCAATTTTTTCATATTACATTGCGTATGGGGCAGGGCAGCTAGATGAAAGCACTTGAATGGGTATATCGGAAAGTGTAAAAGAAAGAGATAATAGAGATGTATCGGACAGGGTTGATAGATAACAGGGGTAGATTGCCACGGTGGTATATAAAAGAATGAGACCCATCGAAGGAAAAGCAAGCAGGGGGCGTGATGTAATATTATAAGCAGTAATAAGTGGAGTGTGAGGGGTGATAGATACTTGAGTGTTGAGTCGGAAGGGGGTGAGTAGGAGGGAAAAATTGCATGAGAGTGAGTATAAGGGTAGGTGTAGATGGGATAAGAGAATGTGAAATACCGATTGGAAGACGAGACGTTGCTTATGAATACACTGTACAAAATCTTTGGTCAAATTTACAATCAGTTGTAATTTCATGCGCAATGTATTTTCAAATCACGACGTATAAGCTGTCAAATTTACTAATATCGCACAGAAATGGACTATATCGTCCGATTTTACCTCACGGAACAGTGTAAAATTACAGACCGATGTAAAATTACTATGGCCGACTATGGAAATTAATCGATCCACGTCGCACGCGGTTAATTTATGATAGCGAATAAATTTCAATGAATTTATGAATTAACATCTTTTAGTGAAGTTGCAGTCTCTAGCGTAATTAAACAGACCGGTATTCTTGTTACGTCTTGGCATCCTGAGAAATTACGTGCAGCACTTAAATCGACAAACTGACAGATAGACGTTTTTTTCGTTGAGAATGATATCTTAGAAAAGTTATCTGCGCTTAATGTATTGTGCTAGAGTGTTTAAAAATTTTAAACGTGACGAACATAACCTCAAAGTTGAAATGTTGCACTGCCAATTTACGTTCTGCAATTTTTTTTCGAGAAGTATGTAAACTTACATCGTTGCACGCAGGTTGAATAATTTCCATTGTGGCACGATTTAAAATTGCTCCAACTTATTTTACAGTGTAGAGAGGGTCTAGAAAAAGTTTATGAGAGATCCTGGTAAAAGAGTGATGAGCGGAATAGGAACGATGAGCTGCGGGAGTATTCGGAGAACGCAGTAAGGAGAGAGGGTGGAACGTTGATAGGACTTCCACGTAAGCTGTGGAATTCACCAACATATCAATACTATTCCACCTAATTTAGTTTCCGTGAGATTAACGTCAGCTAATGTTTCAGAATATACAAGATTTTGTACGTAACTCTCTCAATATAAAAACATTAAAATTTTAAAGCTACAGAGGGTAGAAAGTGGAGAGAGCACTGAGTTGGGAAACTATTAAAGAAGGGAGAAGAAAAAAAGGCAATAATACAGATTTGCTTCCTCTTAGTTAATGACATTGCTTCGACAGTCATAATTCTTAGTTTAATTATTATTAAGTGCTATATACTATTTCGAAATGCTAACTAATTGAAATTCATCCTCGCTCTTAGATCTGAATAAGGCAAAGGTGAATAAAAAATAGCACCAGCTTCAATTGTGCTAAAACATGAAAATGTTCCAAATACAGATAAACCCTTTTTATTAATTCTCGGAATTAAGTTTATGTATTTGAATGTGTAAATAAAAACTCTAAGTCTTGCGAGAAAAGGAAGACCTCCTTAATTAATTTTATTGAAATATGTTATGATTATTTCCATACTATCTTCATACTTTATATCATAATCAAAGCTAGTTTATAAAATAATTTTATTCGATATTTTGGTGATACTAATAATTAATTCACGTACCGAATTTTCGTTACATAATATTATAATTAGAACACGAAAGTCTGAGTTTTTTCTTTACGACACCTAATAAGCAAGAACTAATTTCAACAAACGCATGACTAAAGGTCATGACAGATATGAGTTTAAAAATAGATATAACAGATTCACATGTGTCGAGAAAAGCCCCTGATTATAAATATCTAGGGTAATTTTCTTCCATTTCCACTGTTTTTGTAGAAATAACCGATTTCAAGTTATAGCGTAATAAACAATTCGATTTGCACCAAAATTGACATATTTGCAGGTAGATATCTCAGCACGTATTGTACCAAAAAATTTCGAAAAAGATTAAAATGTCTTTCAAAGACACGTATTCTACAAAGGAAAAAGAAATTTTCTGATCGAACCCTTCGTCTAAGTCGGCCCACTGCGATTTTTTGTTATGACCACTAGCGCCATCAATGTGCAGGCGCGGCAAAACTTCCCTCAGTGACAGCGAATTTTTCGTTACATTACAAATTTGGAGCGTGAAAGCAAAACATGTGTGGGGCACTCAGTGGCTTGCAAATTATGACAAAAGTTTTTTAGTATCTGTGAATACGTGTTCAGAAAGTGAAGCGAAAACATGCAATCATCAAAGTAAGCATTCTAAATGTATTGTGTGGTTTAGTTTTGATAACAAACCAAGGAGAAAATTCAATGCCGTAGCGTGTTTGGTTGTGGTGTGACGCGATGCGGCAATGGCGCTTGTTGTCAAGGTTAGACCATTTGTGTATTCTGGGTTGGCCCATCGTGATTCTGTGCGTTAAGGGCATGTACCAGACTCTCACGGGACCTATTCTTTTGAACGAACTTACGCATAAACTAATAAGTCGAATGAATTTTCCATACCAAGCAGACATAAAGGCAAGAAAGACGAAAGTGTGCCTGGTATAGAAAATCCATTAGATTTATTAGTTTATGAGTAGGTTCGTTAAAATGAATAGGTCACGTGAGAGTCTGGTACATGCCCTTAAGAGGCATGCCCGAAAAAAAAATTCGGCTTGATTTCGGCCAAAGCTCGACTGGAGTTCGGCAGACAGCACCGGTCGATGTCGGATAATGATATCGGCCAATAACTGTACTTGATATCAGCCGACATCGGCCAAATTTTTTTGTCGGCTGATATCACTACAGATATTGGCCGGTATTATTATCCGATATCAACCGATATCGGCCAAATTTTATTTCGATCGAGGTGTTGACAACGCTGCGGCAGTTTTCGTGCTACAAAACGCCAATAACGTGAAATCTGATTAAATGAAGAGAAAATACAATGGAAAACTCATGCATTGTCGTTTTCTTTTTCGTTTAAGCAGTACATCTTGGAACAAGAGAAATTTTGTCCAGATCATTTTCAATCACTTCAACACATATTTCTTCGATTTTTAGCGATGGGCCTAGCTAGATAGCAACGCTCGACCTTAACAGCATCTCATGTTTTTTTTAAAATGGCTATAACATTTTATTTTTCACCCAATCAATTTGCAATGTTAAGAAAAAGTATTCCTTTTCCCAGAGCTTTCCAACGGCATGCTTGAATTTACCAACTTCTTCTCTTAAACGGAAGTTATGGGCAAAAGTCAAAATGGTGGCCAATCGTGACGAGATTCCTCTAAGCAAATCAATCCAAAACATCTCTTTCCTCTGTAAAGCACGTGCCATAAAAATTTATTTGCTTAATTGGTTAATTATGCAAAAGGTGTGTAAACAGACAAACGTCGTATCTTAGGTCAAGCGGTCTGAAATAGAATATTGCATTACAAGTGGTAGACGACGGCCTTTTCGTGACAAGTGCACTGTTTTTAGGACGAGTCGTAGGTGAGGGCACCGAAGGTGCCCGAACTGAAGACGAGTCTAAAAACACTGCACGATTCAAGAAAAGGGCCTACCACGAGACATGCACGATACTTTTTACAACAAGATCATGAACAAAGCGTGAAAAAAACTCTACCTGATCAAAGCCGCCGGGGGGAGGCGGTCCAGGGCGCAGCCCTGGTGAAGATGCAGGGCGCGAAGCCCCTGTTGGGGGGTTGGGGGGGGGCGAAGGCCCCCGACTGGAAAAAACCAATCACATTGATTTAACTTTTAAAGAAAACCGAACACACGCGTGACAGGATTCAGAAATAAGGTTATAAAAGCCAGTAGCCTCTCCGCCGCTAGGTGCGCTATAGTTGCTCAAGTCAAAGTTGCGGGAAAATTTAAATTGTATGAATGAAAAATTACTTTTTTAATACAAATTACTAATAAAAATTTATAGTTTCCTCATAAATAAATGTCATCAATTTGAAAAGACAACATTTAATATTTTAAGTACTGATTAGTTTTTATAGCGTATATATTTCTGCACGGTAAGTCGCGAGACGATGACGCTTCAGTTGTCGCTGAAAACATCGACCTATTTCCGTCTTTATCTAACTATCTTCCTTTCACTTATTGTGAAAATGTGGAATGCTTACGAAAAGAGGCCTTTCGTAAGTATTCCTCATTTCGTACGTTCTTTATTCGTATCGCTCGAAATGCGCCACATTACACACATATCATAAATACGAAAACACGCCATTTTCATGATAGTGTTCTAAAAAATATTTTTCGAAATTTTAAAATATATATACTGTATTTGTTTAAAAAAAAACTTGTTTAAACTTTCATAGGTATTTATATGTTTCTGAGTTCTGCTAAATAATATTAACCTTTTAATATAATTACAAAAGAATGGCTGCGTTTCTTCTTTTCAAATAAAGTATGATTATAAAAGACACTGAGCTATTATAAATCTTTTTGCCCTTTATAAGTTCTAAAAATAGTTAATTTTGAAGGAGTAAGTTGTAATGGTGTTCTATAGAACGTCGAAGTATCACTTTGACGGCACAGTTCCAGAACAAAGGTGGAACAGTTGTTATAGGACACCTGTGATTGTTTTGTTCTAGAACACATTCGTATCACCGTTCTGGAAGATCTACATACCACCATTATGTCAAAGTTCTAGAATAAACTGGGAACAAATTTTATAGAACGTATTTGATCAGTTTGTTCAAGAACAATTCCATAACAACTGTTACAAAATAGTGCCGTTTCATAGACCTTGAACAGTTCTGTTACCATTGTGTCAAAATGTTCTGGAACACTGTTATATTTTTGTTCTAGAACAGTTCTGTCACTAAATTGTAACAATTTTTATGGACCACTATACCTTTCTTGTACTAGAACACTTATAGAACGTGTTTACTCCGTAATGTGCATCTTTCTGATGCTTACACTGTAAAAAATAAAAAAATTGTACCAGTTAGAATGGTAAAATTGCCAACAAAAAATGGGTGCAATATCACTACTCTGATTATGGGGTGAATACCACTTGCAATTTAGAATTTCCAACCAATCTTGTAACTTTACCACTTTTAGACTGACACTATAGCAAGGCATTGTAGAAGTACAGTTTCTGCTTGTGAATCTGTGACTTTCAGAGTAGGTAATTAATGGACCTACTTTCAGAGTGTTGAATTTCTTGACGCTGGTAAAAGTACAGAAACTGTTAAAAATTCCTTTTTCAAACGCAATCTCACATCTTGAAATTTGATAATTGATAACGCGGCGTACTTGCACAGCTCTTAACGTAGTATAAGTACAAGTAATTGTAAAGTTCAAAGTTGCGGAGAATAATGAAAAAAATGGTAAAATTACAATTATTTGTCAAAGAGTGTTTCGGAACGGTATAAATTATGGAAAAATTTATTTACAAAATTGATAAAAAATATAGTTAAAGGATGTATTTAAAAAAAATAAATTTATTTATATTCGTATATATGTCAATTTATTTTGTTGATAACTACGTAGCATACCATCATTCACATTTCTCATGTAGATGCTAAAGTTACCATGTTGAATAAAAACACGAATATTTTTGGTTAGGATGCCATCACCTTCAAATCCACAATGTTCATAATGCATTGTAATTTTACAGAATCTGTCTGGAAACTTAAGTAACCTAAAAGTTGAATTCCATACTAAAAGTGGATAATCGTTCTTGTCAGTGAAAACGTTACTTTGGCAGTAGGTAATAATCGGACCTACTCTGAAAGTGGTAAAATTACCAGCAATTTTTTTTACAGTGTAGTGAAAATTCGTCTACCCAATTCACCCCGCATTCCTAAATTTAGGTCGCGATCTAAAACCAACTCAGTCGCTCAGAAAAAATATAGAAAACGATAGCGAAATCGAGTTCCAAAGCGTGGATAAGTGGGCGGATAAATTGAGAAGGCTACAAATTATTAAAGAGGAAGTTCAGAAAAATATAGACCAGACAAATAATAGACAAGCCAGCAATTACAATTTAAGAAGAAGAACAGTAGAATTAAGAATAAGTGATAGGGTTCTAAGAAAGGTAACCAAATTGTCTAACAAAGCGCATAAAAAGGCAGGTAAGTTATACGACCAGTATGAAGGTCCTTTTATTTAAAAAAAAGAAAATTTCGCCTACGATTTACGAATTAAAAAACCTAAAGGGAAAAAGCATCGGAGAATTGAATATAAATGATTTTAAATTAGAAAACGTAATTATAAATAATGGCACATAGGCGTAAAAAATATAAACGAGTAAAAATGGCATTGGATCAATAGCATTAACGACAGAAATAAACTCGAAAAGAACTGCAAACAATACTCTGAACACAATCACTGTAAAATGACTCTAATAAATAACTTGAAAAATAATAACATTTTGACTCCTGATACAAGACAGAAGTAACATTCTTCTTTGGGAAGAAAGAAGAAGACGAAAAAATAATAAGAAATACAAGAAGAAAAATAAACCTTAGAAAGGATGTACAAACAGTGAAACACAGAATTACAAACTCTATAACAGGAAACAAATTGACTCTGACTTTTTGTTAATAAACTAAATTACATAGTTCGAATAGAATTCGCCATTGTAATAATTCATAAATAAATAAAACAACAACAATT